>JAXQQM020061510.1:0-52321 GCA_034641835.2 Pinus albicaulis | reverse complement strand
AAAAAAAAGGAGACAAAATCAACTTCATCATTTCAATTGATTCAATAAAAAAATTTTGTTTTTATCATTTCATTTAAAAAAAAAAAAATTGAATCAATTGTTTTGTTTAGTAAAATACATGTGTATATTTTTAATTTTTGAAAATACAACATGTGTAATTTTATTAACAAAAACAAATAAAAAAAAATTGTTTTCATCATTCCATTTGATTTAAAAAAAAAAAAAAAAAAATCCAATTGCTTTGATAGGTTCAGCGGTCCAAGATTGATTAGTTATGGTCTGTAGTGGTCCTCAAAACACTATATCCTGTTTTAATAAGATTTTGCAACCTAGCTGCGGAATGTACTTGATTCCGTAGCTAGTTGTGAATTCCGCAGCTGAGTTCAAGGTTTAGCTGGTTACAGGCATCCAGTGAAGAAACTGACCACATGGGCATCTCCAGAATTGTCTCGACATGAATCCTATCCTAGTCACCCAGCCCAGACTGATAAAAAATCAGCTTAAAACCTCAGTCAAAGTCCTGTTTTCAGCATGTTTTTCTTGAAGTCTTTGCTGCCTGAAATTGAAAATCATTAATCCTTCTTATAAAAATTTACAATTTCAGAAAAAAAAAAAGGAGAAGAAAAGAAAAACAATCTATGGCTATCTTCAATCCTAGCTTTCGATGTGGCCTCAGTAGAAAATCTGCATTCCTGTTCAAGCTTTGGCCTGAAACAAACTTGCAACCTCCACTATTTTCGCAATAAAACCAATGAGAGTCCAGATTCATACTAGCTACATGATTCGTTTGAAATGACGATTCCTGGTGCACAATTTGCTAGTCTCAAGAATTGGAGGAATTAATTCCATATGAACCATAGACTTTATTGTGAAGGGCTCAATACTACTTCTAAAACTAAGGTCCTTGTCAACTTGCAGTCTCCAGCTATACATGTCTATCTATCACACGCTTTGACATTTACCTGTAACAAAAAACATGTAAATCCAAACGATGGTTGTCTCTACAGAGTTCAAGTTGTCTGAAATGGAATAGCACAAGTTTCATTACGTAAAGAACAGGAAAAGATGAAGAGTTCAGTTCTCTGTAGTGCCAGGTAGCAGAAACAAACTTGTTAAGAGAAAGTAATGCACAGCTTAGAGATGAAAATAAGAGAAATTTTGAGGAGGATGCCATAATTGTATTAATCAGACATATGTCTGTGCTAGGATCGCGTCTAAAAAAAAAATTCAAAATCAATTTCACAGCCGAATGTAGCAATTCAGAAAAACGCAAAACAGAGAAAAACTTCAAATTTTGAAAGCATTATTTGGCCAAACGGAGATGAATTTGGAAAAAATAAAACATGGTTTGTTTCGCCAATAGGGTCAATTAGATAACCCAGAAACCGTTTTAATAAATTCGTGGCGGTCTGGGAGAATTTCTCGGTTCCTTAAAGCCCATTTTTGCTTGCCGCGTGAAAAAAAATGAAATTTCAATTAATAAACTGACAGTTGATTAAATTCGGCTTGAAATCAATGGCATACTGATAATCTCCACCTTTTGCAACCCATCTAACACTTGTTCTGCCACTTCCCGATCAATAACAATTTTAATAGGATACGGCTCTCTGCTGATAGACGTAACACATGTTAATAACAATTCTAATTGGATACGGCTCTGCTAATTCATATAACACCTGTGAACAACAATCTTAATTGAATACGCAACCAACCAATCAACGTGGCATGGAGCTTCTTGGCATTTGATGCAGAGGCCATTTGAAAACTCACTCACATTCTGCTTATGTATATTTCGTGTGAGTTAAACCTAGATTTCACTATAGTCCAGGCTGCTGTCAATGCAGTTCTAGCAAATAATATGCACCTTGTTACCATTAATATCAAACTTGGAATTTATAAGGAGAGGGAAAATGTTATTATCAAGCATGACCTTAGTATCCTTGATTATTTATGGAACTTTATTTGCTGTTTGTATGGGAAGCTCGGGGCTTATTAACACTGGCATTCTCAGTTAGAAAATGGATCAATATCATTTTGGTTGGTTTTGTTTCAACTGAAAATCTCCGTTTTAAAGATGAATCACTTACTTTTAAGGTTGCAGAAACTCCACAGGAAAGTGCGGAAGAGATAAAAAGCTATGCACGACACATGTATCCAAATCTGTGTAAAACTAATGGTTGGTTGTCTTTTAGCTGCGGAATGCAGCCTGATTCCACAGCTAACTGGCAATTCCGCAGCCATTTTATTACTCTATAGGTTATACGTGTCAAGAGAGGAAACGAGCCACATAGGTAGTTGGGAAAATGTCAGTACATGGATGGTGTCCTATTCATTTGATCCAAGTCGATGAAAAGGACCCTGGTCAAAGGGAAGTCAAGCTGTGTGATTATCACTAAGTCGCCGCACTAAGTTGCTGCATGTCAAGAAAAAAAAAAATTTGAATCAATGAAATGAATAAGTTATTTGCTCATTTTTTTCTGAAGGTATTGATTAATTTTGGACTGATGATGAAAGATGAATGGCTAAATTTTTATTCAAGATTTTTAGCTACAGAAACCGTCGACATTCCTCAGCTAAAGTCCAATTCCGCAGCTGTTCTCCAATTCCGCAGCTGAAAAACCTCATTGTTCAAATCAGCCTAACTTTCTCATACAAAATCAGATTTTGATGATTTAAGTATCGTTGGAAATGTCTCAACAAGATCTACACAATGATAAATCCATCATTAGAGTTTGAAATGGTAAATAATAAAACAAATTGCTGAAAAGAAACAACATTCAACTTGAGGCACTAATTCCAAAACAGGTATAAATTCTTTTGATTTTTCCTTTGAGAAGTTGTTTCATTAATACAAATTCTTAAGTTTTGTGTGTAAATATCATAATTAGAGAGATTTATCACCTCTCTCCTTTGATAATCTTACATTCCATTGCAGAAGAAGTATTAGTTTTTCTTGCAGGTTTCAGGAGGAAAGAAAAATAACTACAAGAGAATGGTGTCTCTCTAAGAGTGATCAACAACAAAGAGGAAATATGCTGATGCAAAATCAGATCCAAACACTTCAAAAACTTTTAGATATTATTGTCTCCATCACATCCATTCCTCATAATAAACCATTCACCTCATTTCACTTCATGTTTTCCATTTACATTCACATCCACTTTCCATTTCTTTTTGTCCATTCATAACCCACAAATAAAAGCAGGAGGCTCATTCACATGCTTATTGCCCATTGCTATTTCTACTTTCCATTGTCATCTTCCATTTTCATCTTCCATTTCTTGTCATTTTCATTCCGCAAATAAGCCCTGCTTCAATGCAAACTATTGAGTCTATAGTCCTTTGAGTCTAAGTTCTTTGTAAAACACCTTGAGGCTTGCATGCCTTAATGGAAAGTTCTCATGCTGACAAACAATGGGAATACATTAATGTCTCTTGTTCTTCATATCTTCTAGGTGACTCGACATCAGAAAAATCATTCGAACCTAGCAAGATGTGTTTGGGCATCTTGATTCTCATTGTCATCAATGATGAGAGTTCTCGTGTTAACTAGTGGCATCCATTAATGGCCACTAAGTCAACAATTTCCTACTATGTTAAACATCAAAACATCTTTTCACATAGTAGGAATTATGCCAATGAGTTGTGAAGACATGAAGACTATTATTTTCAGCATTTTGGAGCAGATTCAGCAAGTTTTACTAGAAGCAATAAAAAATCATCTCATCTCTTTATCCATGACTCCTCTTGTTCAACCACTTGAAGAAGAATATGATCAGAATTTTGCAGCCACCACACATACACAACTTATCCACATTTAACGTAAGTGAAGGTATGTTGTTTTCTAATTTTTAGTCATGTAATTTATTAGAATGCTAAAATTGTAACTTTGGAAAAATTCCTCACTCCCTTTTTCACATTGTCATATCTTTAGTTGAGGGGGGGGGGGGGTGAAGGGACATCATTTCATATCCACATGTCATATACTATCACACATTTTCATTTCATTTCCACCTACATATACTTCCCAACCAACTATTGTTTCAACATGATCCAAAAGATTATATGCCTTGCAAATGATCAATTCATTGATGAAGTAATTGATTCTAAATGTTTTCATGAACTTTGATGCAACAAAGAAAATAAAGCATTGTTACACAAGAACCAATGCTTCAAAAAAAAAAAAAATGGTTGTCACACAAGAACCAACCAATGAAAAAGAAGAAGAAGAAGAAGAAGTTGCAATCAAATGTATTATACTTTTCCAAAAAGGAAAAATCAAGAAGCAAAGTTTGGAATGAATCTATATGAGTCAAAATTCATAAAAGATCAACTCATGGACAAATGAATCATTGCAATGGTTGCATGAGGACATGCAACAACTTCAGTTGGGGGGTATGTTGAGTCTCAAAAATGTTCTCCATATTCAAACATATTTCCATTATGTCACAACCATTTAGCTCTTATTTCATAGCCATTTGACCTAAAACCCTACATCAAGTAACCATTTTCATAAATATATGGGAGGATCCTTGTTTTCCAAAGTTATTTATTTTATGTATTTTAAGTGAATTTATGATTAGAAACTAGAAAATTAACATAGTTTCATATATCTATATATGTGTTATGAGTTTTGTGACATGTGTAGGTCAAAAGGAGACTTCTAGAAGACCCTTATGTGGCACTCTAAAGCCAAATTCGAATTTGGTTGGAGAAGATTATGGAATCAAGAGGATATGTGTCTCACTTCCTTGTTGTATTGAAACTCTGTGGAAGACATGGGTCTTATCATTTCCTATTTTGATTGTAACTCTAGAGATGGAGAGAGATTCATGACTCCCATTAATGAGATGACTCATATTTGTATAAATAGGAGAAGCTTTCTCCTATCATGAGTAATGAGGAAGTAGATTTGTAACAAAGTTCAAGATGGAATGGGATGTAGATTTATGAGTTTTTGAATAAAGAAGCTTAGTTCTTTGATGCTATTGTGATCTTATCTTTAAGGAGCTGAAGGACTTCACCAAATTGGTAGCAGAGGGCCCCTGCTATCCAAGGAGGCTTTTACATGTTTTCTAGATAAGTTGCTTTCAATTCTGTTTTGTCATATTTCCTTACTTAGATTGCTTTTTGAAATCATAGCTTTTAGCATAATTTTTTATGGCAGCCCGGGAATTTGCATATCTTTTGACTAATGACATGGAATCAATATTGTTCTGATGCTAATTTATTTTTCTTATTTTTTGTTTAATTCCAGTATTGTTTTGTTTATTTCAGTCTTGCACATTTGTTTCAGTAGTAAGATTTAGATATATTAAATTGCTCATGTCATTTTCAGTTACCTCCGAAAGCCACAGCTGGACTGATGGTGAGGGATTGAAGTATGAGTGTGTAGTTTGATATTAGTTTTTTTTTCTGCAAATTAGATATCAGATTGCTCAAGTTGTTTATGGTTACCTCCGAAAGCCATAGCTGGACTAATGGTGAGGGATCAGAATATAAGTTGATGTAATTTGATTTAGATTTACTTTGTTGCAATTCTTGGATTTCTTTAAGCATAGTTTCTTTTGTGTTTAGATAGCAGCAAGGATAATTTGGTTTTCATGCTCAATAGTTCACTATTTGATTTATTAGGCTAGCAGCACATTTTCATTTCCTTTCAAGTTTTGTCATTGTATGTTTCAAATTCCTTTTAAGTTTGAAGTTTGGTAAATCATTATAAAGGACATCATTGCCTTGAATATTCATAACCATACTTGTCTTTTAGAATTTCCATCTCACATTAGGAAACCAACCAAGATCAATAAAAATCCAAAAACGATAAAAAGTAAGAGATAGGTTATCTTTCACATATAGTGCGCCACACTTCGTCAGCTTACGAATCCCTGGTTGATAATTTATGTTAGCAATTTAGGACACACTAAATTGACCAAACACCTTGCATGCACTTGTTCTTTTGAACGGTGTATGCATTTTTACTTTGACCAATAATCAAGCCGAATATGACGCAGTATGAGGTTTATTAGTTGATGCCCTTTCACATCGCATCCTCTATATTCATGTTCGTTTAGATTCCCTGTTTCTTGTCATGCAATTGAATGGTGTCTATCATGTGCATAATCCTATCCTTTTCAAAATATATTTACGAGTAAAGATTTTGATACGTGAATTTGAAATCATTACTTTCAGTCATGTACCTAGAGAAAAAAATCACTATGTAGATTGCATCTTAAACCATATTCTGTATTGGCATTTAACACAAGAAAATAACATAAAAATATCAAAACGATGCATATCCATAGTGTGTGTCGTATAAAATGTCTTAGAGTTCATCAACTCTGACACATATGACATGCCGATAGCATGTTACAAAAAACTCAAAACTGGGGGCACCACCTACCCCTACACACTAATCACTATTTGGAGGGTCCCGAGCCAAGGGCTCTGCCCTGCAGCTCGTAGATCACGCATGCCATGTCCAGCCATCGCCATACGCCACATTACCCCTTGCCATTCCGAGGGTAAACAAATACATGGATATATGTACTGTTCATCTAAGTCTTGCCAGACGCACTCCAAAAAATCGGTCAGAATCCTTTCACATCTATGACGAATGTGCTCTAGAAGGGCTATTGCATCCTCATTTTGTTGCGCCCTTGATCCACTAGATCTTGCCGCCACCGATATTGCAGGTCGCCCCATGTACCCAGCCAGTTTTTCCAGTGCTATATTTGCATACCAAAAGTAAAAGAATCAGTACCACATACAATATTCTAGAAACCTCACATGCACATAAAATATTAGAAATTTTTCACTTACCATCGGGTCCCCATATACGACCAAGCGGAAGTGGCAGATCCAAGTCCCCACAATAACTCATCCCACTATAGGGATATTCATCTATATATAGTGGCATCTGATCCCAATGA
Organism: Pinus albicaulis; assembly: GCA_034641835.2. Taxonomy (NCBI): domain Eukaryota; kingdom Viridiplantae; phylum Streptophyta; class Pinopsida; order Pinales; family Pinaceae; genus Pinus; species Pinus albicaulis. The sequence continues at coordinate 45,392 of JAXQQM020061510.1, read as the reverse complement.
ACAAACAGATTATGAAGGAACACCCATCCAATTACTCCACCTCCTCCTCTACATAGTAGGTGCCCCCGCCGGCGCATCATAGGCTCTCTCCGGCCCCCATCTGGGAACTGTATGCAAGGTCGAAGTGTCGGGATCTTCTCAAAGAATAAAGAGCACAAAACTGTACCATATGCACATTCATGGTTCACTTGCCACTTACATAGAGACAACTGTCGTTTCAATGATGACAGCATCATCTGGGCCCACCCATAGTAGGTCCCACTCAAAACACTCTCCACAAGCATCATTTTCCCTCCCATGATGTGATGGAGTGCCTGGTTTGGAGGATCCGTAGCACCGCTGTGGCCATAGCATGGGTATCTAACCTATCCAAATCCCCGATAGGTATCAGAGTCCCCTTGACTTGGAGACCTGGCCAACAATGGAACTCTACAAACTCTATGATATTCCTCCCATGCGGTAATATTGGTTGAGTATTCCCTACCATCTCAAGTAGTGGGAGACCAGTCAGGAAATATATATCTTGGACCGTCAACTTGATCCAGTGCCCCTGCACTATAAATACCTCATGGTCCAGGTCCCAATAGTTGACAATATGGGCCAATAAGGGCTTCCCAACTCTCATCAAAGGGTTCTCCACAAGCTTCAGAACCCCAAACCTGGCCAAAGCACTTCAAACACCTTGATCCTCCTGGATCTCCAACCGTAATGCGCCCAGGTCTCTCTCTCTCCAATTAATCCGTAATTCTTCCATACCTGCACAAAACCATCACATTTATCAGTATACAGATAGGAAAGATTGTTTCTCATCAAAAAATCCTAGTGCTCAGCCAAAAAATAGCACAGAAACACCACTCCTTGACAGGTCGCACTTTTCAGGCCCAAACCTGGGGCAGGTCACACTTTTCTAGCCAAAACCTGCTACCAAGGTCGCACTTTTTTCCCCAAAAAGTGCGACCCAGCCGTGAGGAGGAGTAGGGGTTGTTCCTGAGCCCTAGGGACCTAATCTTAAATTTTAATCCACTGAAAATAAAGAGTAGGGTTAGGCCTCTTACCTACAACTGACAGATCTTGATTCCAATGGTTGGTTTGTCTGCTATAATCACCGCAAGATTTAGGGCCTTCTCTCCTCTCTACATTCACCATAGCTCCACCTAAAAATGAATGAATTTGGAGGGAAAATGCCTTATTAAAAGAGAAACCCATGTTTCTTCTTTCGCTTTCTATGATCCAACCATAGCTCTGTTTACCAAACCATCCACACCATTGGAAAGCTCTCACCGAGCCCTCAAATGGGTATCTGTTAGTTTTTATTGGTTTGATACTTCACCAGGACACATTTTCCCAAAGAAGTGCCACGTCACCCTTCCTCAAAATCGAATTTCTTCACTTGCAACACTCATATAGGGGGCATCATGTTTCCTCCATAATTTTCCATGCTCGTGTCGACTTTCATCATGATTTTCCATCTTGTACTCATGATTTTATGGTCCCCATTGGACCCTTTACATATGTGGAAGCACCATCGAGTCACCCTTGTTTAGAGCATCCAAGTTGAGTCATCATTGCTTTAATAGAGTCTATCCCGAGTCCCTTTACATCTCGCCATAGTCCTCCATCATTGATTGCTTGGTCCCTCTCTCATGTGGCACATTATGGCTTTCAGTCCCACCGTCCCCTATCCCTCATGATGTCATGTCAATCATTACCAGATCATCCACACCCTTTATTCTCTAACAAGGGAATTCGTCTGTTCGCTACTCATTTCCCCCCATTTCATCATCATCATTAGTTCAGTCTGTCAATCACTCTACTATTTTCTCTCATGCCCTAGTTGGGGATCCCTTATTGCCTCACCTATGGCGGACCTCATTCTGTTGACATCAGCTCATTCATTCCAGAAGACAGGTCTAGAGGGCGGTGTACCTTGGTTCGAGCTTCCACTCTTGTTCGATGCCTCGGATCAGGCAAAGGGACTCCTTATTGCCCTTTGACTTTATTGTTTCTAAGCTCTATCTCCTTTCATCATGATCGAGATCCGTATACTCAATGGTTCAGTGATGCAGCAGCTGGCATTAGTGATTCCTGGGTGTGTGTGAGATGTCTCAGCCCTCATGAGGGGGTGGCCCTACAAGTAGCCCCCCACACACTCGGATGACCTCTTCATCACATCCTTCGATGCAGCTCCATACATTTGATGATGTCGGCCTCAGCCTATTGCAGCACATTTTTGTTTGCATGTATCAGTTATATTTTCAGAGCCCTTTCCTGTGTTCAGGGGCATCTGGGTTGTATTTATGTCTCATGTACTCAGATATTATCGTGCAAGTCCTGGCTGTTATCGCAGGCACAATATGTATGTGGGATTCATTATCATGTTATTTATCTGGCTCATGTTTATGCCATCATATCATATATTATTCCATTCCGTGGTTTTCTGGATGCCTTATTATTTCTACTATTGCCTCGACGGGCATAGTTATGCCTCCCCCGCTGCCTATAGCAGGTACTCACTCATCAAAGAGACTTGTCGCACCTGCAAGTTGCCTCCTCAGGGTCTAGTTCTTTCAACACTTTGGTCTACCTTATCCTTCTCTCTCTTTGACTTCCCCTTCGATGTCTAGTGATTGAGTTCTTACAACGTACTTCAGTCATACGATTAGCTCCTAATGCTCGCATGTTGGGGGGCAATCTGTTACACCATTTTTTGGTCATCTAACCTATTATCATTAGATGGACCCAGGTACACCATGTAAGACCAATTTTACCCCAAGTAAAATTGATTTCACTATGAAAATAACTTAGTAAATCACCTTTATTAAGTTGTTTATTGTCTAAATAGGAAACCCCATAAGGAAATATTAAATAAATATACATTTGTTTGATTTTCCTCAAGAAATAATTAGTTAAATAGTAGTTTAATTAATATTTCTGCTTATATTAAACCCAAAACAAGGAAATTAATTAGATAAATCATTATCTTATTATTTTCTAAGAATAATTGTTTAAATCTTATTTAAATAATATTCTTTGTTCAATATGATTAATTCACCCTTAAATAATTAAATAAATCATTATTTGTTTGATTATTACTCAAACATATCATTAAAATGATAAATAAATCATTTATTTATTTATTATTACTTAATCGCATCCTTAAAATGATAAATATTACATTTATTTATTTATTACATATAAGGGGATTTGACTCAAGTCAAATTCCTTTTCCCTCCAACAAATATAATAAAATATTCCATAAAAGTTGGATCTATATTTGGTTGATAATATTTTAATTATGCACCAATATCTAGACTAACTCAATATTTTGTTATAAAAAGAATGGTTTTCCCATTCATTTGTCACCTTTTTTTGCCTAAAGATCACTCTAGATCTCAACTCTTGGTCTGGCTATTGATCCACCATCATAGCCATATTTTTCCATTTTTGTCTGGGTTTTCTACACCATCAAGAGAGAAGAATTCTAAATCTGAAGTGTTGAGGACTTATGTGATGTTCCAAATGGGGAATAATAGGCCCAGTAGGGAATATCTTAAGATATTCCACTATGGAATTACAAAAATATGGAATTACACCAATATATCTAAACCAGAGATAGATTGGTAGGGCATTTACCAGATGCATCACCTTCACAAGGAACAGTGAAATCCAGAGGCTTCCTGGCCCGTTTCAGACTCTGTCTATAAAAGATTGGTGAAACACAACAAGTGTGGGAATGACACATTCCTCTTATATTTTAATACTCCTAGGAACCTTAGATCTATAGATCTAAACAATGGATCCAAAAGAGAAGCAAAAACCAAACAAGGAAGAAGCGGGAAATTCCACTCTCAGGAAAATCTGCAATAGTCTCAAGGAGGACGCTGTATAAGCAAGAAAGTGTAAAAATAATGTAGAACAGGGTTTTTTCCCTTATTTTAGGCTATGTTGGACCTCCCTGCAAAGTTTCAACAACAAAAATGAGTTTAGAGGGCTCAAATAACTCTCCCAAAATCAACACTAGCTGAAAATCAGCTAAAGGAGAGGGTTGAATTAATAGAGAAACCCTCCTTCAGGAATTGCGCAGTTTCTGCTGGAAGTCACTGAAAATAAACCATAAAACTCATATTACAGTATGGAAGCAATAAATCAGATCCATAATGAATTTCCCTTGTAGAAGCATTAGAATTTACATGAAGCAAGAGCAAGAATCCTTTAGAAATTATAGCTGAAACACATGGAAAAGCTGCAGAAAGACTTGACAACGTCCTATATGAGGAGCTTCAGCTGCTGTAGGTTAAAAATCAGATCTAAAACTGATAAATGGTTGAAACATCAGATTCATACTAGATCTGGAAACTACTCAGCCTTCTTAACAAGATCCCCTTGGGGTTTTATCAAAATATTGCATAATAAAGTGTAGATCTAGCTTTTAATACACTGAACTGCAGAAAAATTCAGAGATTTCTGAAGATGGCTTTCATTAAATTATATATCAGATCTGAATATGAATAGATCAGTAAAATAATTTACAAATATTCAAGTGAGAGGCAAGCCTCAATCACTAGGAATAAAGTACAATGAAAGATCTAAATAGTAGTGACATGTGTACATGAAAATAACACAGTTCTCTAGAGAAACAACGTAGTAGCTTGACTGAAATGTTACAGCAGATAATAATTACAGATTTGAAAGTGAAATGAGAGTGAGATCCTCTTATGGGTGGTCACAAGACACCCTCCCTGAGAGAAATATCCTCTAAACAACTAGATCTTGCAGATCTAGTTCATTCACTTGTTGCAACTCACAAGCAACTGCAAAAACCTCAACAGAACCAACGCTACCATAGAGATGAAACTTGGCCATATTGTCGGATAGTGGAGAGATGCACCAAAATCTCCTCCAAAGAGCTACTCCATGGAAGGAGGATTCCTAAACAAGAGATCCTCTTCCCTTAGGCTAAACAACCAAGAGACTAGAGTTGCTGCAGCAACTTCTAAAAGTCTTCAACAACCTTTTCTTGCTGCCTCTCCTTCTATTTATAACATGAGGGCTTGCCAAAACCCTAAAAAATCTTCTTCAAATTATCCTCTTTTACACATGAGATCCTCTTCTAGAAGTACGTTGTGCTTTATGGATAAGCTTCCCTCCAAACTGCGCTATAGGTGGGGCCAAGTTTGACCCATTCAAATGAATTTCCCCTTTTCACACTTAGGGGTGTTTAATATAATAGCCCAAGTTTGTCCCCTTTCACATTGGGCATGTATTTATTCTCAACTTAGGATTTTATTAGACCCCCTTCCCATACTTTATTCATGAATAAAGAAAACTGAAAATAAAAAGCAATATTCCCATGAGCTGCAAAAATTGGGAATATTACAGTCTCCCCCTGCAAAATGTTGCTTGACCTCAAGAAACTCTTATTGTAGATGAAAACCATCTATTCCCTAAAAATTTCATCCACATAATGAAGGCTTCCTCCATTTTCTGCAATAGGCTATGTATGTTTGGTTCAAAATTTGTCTTCTACCAATGCATGAGATGACATCCAACTATGAGTTTAGTTATCCTCTTCTTACCATGAAGTACAAGATGACAAATACATGATGTCCAACACCATCACAAACACATGAGAGACATAAAGTAAGGTAGCTCCTCCACAAATGGAAAAGCTTCATCATGCAGAACATTCCTCCATCCCATGTTTGTGAACTTGAATAAGCATTGCTATGCCCCCATTCTTAGCCCGGTTGGCCTTGTTGGATCCAAACTCCATCATTCAACGTTATGCAAAGAAGAAAGGGAAGGAGTAATATGGGTAAACAAAAGAGGTCAAACCATGTTCTCCCAAAATCAACCACCAGAGCAAGGCCCTTTGCTACCATCCTCCATCTCCTCCATGTAATATGGACAAGCCATGCTTCCCAAAGATGATGTGCTTGCCTTTCTTTGTTGCAAGTTATATTTGATACATAAGGCATTAACTAGAAAATTATGAGTCATGGGGTGGTCACCATACTCATTCAAAAGCATCAAATAAACAAGGGAACTTGCTGCCCTCTTTCCTCCTCATGTGCATCATGAAACCAAACCATGCTAATGGACATATGATATGTCACATCAGCCCAATACAAAGTACCATCATCAATGCACATCTTGAGATGATCAAGCCAAGTTTCTCACCATGCAAATCACATAGACATAGGAGATGTCATGTGGTGGCCATACCTTCTCAAGTGAAAAAAAATTGTACATGCCCTCTCTTGCTACAACATAACATTGAAATACAAGGCATGATTCAGAAACTAATGAGCTATTGGGTAGCAAACATACTCACCCAAAAGCAGTCATAGCAACAAGAACTTTGCAGCCTTCTTGCTTCATCACCATGTGGGTCTTGGAGCAACAACACAATGATGAACATGTAAAATGCCTCATCGACACAGTTCAAGCAAGCTCCTCATACCACATCATGTGGGAGTCATTCCTCCCCCCAAGCTAAGTTCATGCATGAAATATACCTCCAACGGAAATGCATGTGGACATATGAGACATAATTCAAGCATAGGTGAATACATGGAAATAAGATTTAATTTGTGATGTCCAACTCTCCCTCTAACAATCGCATCATCCATGCTTCCTCTTCATATGATCTACTAATTATGTACCAAGCATGAGATAAGAGAATGAGAATCCTTGGGTAGAGATCATGCTTACCCCAAGGCAACCAGCACTGCCATGCCTCCTTATACATTTAATAACTACTCTTCAAGGCATAGATCAGAAAAATAGGTGCCTTTGGAGAGTGATAGGAGTATCCCAAGGGAAACCATGGTAACCAAGATTTCTGGTCCATATATGTCTGCAAGTGATCATGTGACCCCTTGCTCACCATCCTCATCCACTCACTCAAATATGGAAGTTGAGTGATGTGCTTCAAAATCATGGCATTCCTCATTTGCAGAATACCATCTCCTTTAACCCACTGAAGAACTTTGCATCTCATGGAAAACTAAAATGCATCTCTATTGTGATCTCTTAATGAGACCTTCTTCTCATGTATGGTCTTCCAAAACCAGTGAAGCTTTGAATCTGTAGAACCTCCAACATTCTCCAAGAATGATGAAGCCTCTTTGTCACAGCCACTAAGTGACAGTGCTGTGATACACCTTTGCTTCAAATCAGCTTTTTGATCTAACCCTTGGCTATGCATAGATCTTGAAATAATATGTGATGAAATCTTATGCATACCTTGGATCAACTGATATTTAGGAACCTCTTGACAGAATACAAGATTTCCCCCATTCGGATCAATGATGCCTCCAACTGCTGGTAAGATTGATGGCCTCCTTTCTTCAAGTATACCAACGTTGGAATCTTTCTTCTCCTCCTTGTGCATCTCCTTATTCATGCATGGGACCCCATATGATAAGAACTCAAGACTACCTTGCAAAGATGCAAGTGCCTCTTCTCTAGATGCAAGCTCCTTAGTGGCAGGTAGTGGAAATGGAGATCTCTTGCCCAAAGTGACAATATTGACATTCTCCTTTGTTTCCTTGGGAGATGTATCTTTGAAGCTCATATTCTTCCTCTCCTCCTCAAACTCCTTGAGATTTTATTCAATACTCTTCAATGTTTGAAAAAGAAGAAATGAGATCTCTTCTTCAGTCATTTTCTCTGCCTTGTGATAACAGGAAGTGTATGGTTCTTCCTCTTCATATTGAAACCCTTTAGGAGCTTCTTTGCATCTATTTTCTTCATCGCTATACCTCTCACCTTGTTCAAAGAAATTGGGCATAGTGGATCTATGAGGAGATATAGGATCATCCGGTATTATGCTTTGTTGATAGGAAGTGCTAGGGCTTCCTTCTTCTTCTTGACATCTCATGCAACTCTTACTGCAACTTGCTTCTTCTTGAAACCCTCTAGGAGTCTCGGTGCTTCTCCTTTATTTCTTCTGATTTACCTCTTGGAAGAGGCCCTTCTTAGATCTGAAAAATAATTAGAATAATCTCATATTCTCCATCAAACTATTCTCTACTTCTGCTCTTTGATTCACTGGTAGCTTGATCTCACAGGCCGTGCCAGAGATCATGCTTTGATACCACTGTAATGTTCCAAATGGGAAATAATAGGCTTAGTAGGGATTATCTTAAGATATTCCACTATGGAATCACAACAATATGGAATTAAACCAATATATCTAAACCAGAGATAGACTGGTAGGGCATTTACAAGATGCATCGCCTTCACAAGGAAGGGTGAAATCCAGAGGCTTCCTGGCCCGTTCCAGACTCTGTCTATAGAAGATTGGTGAAACACAACAAGTGTGGGAATGACACAATCCTCTTATATTTTAATACTCTTAGGAACCTTAGATCTATAGATCTAAACAATGGATCCAAAAGAGAATCAAAAGCCAAACAAGGAAGAATGGGAAATTCCACTCTCAGGAAAATCTGCAATAGGCTCAAGGAGGACACTGTATAAGCAAGCCAGTGTAAAAATAATGTAGAACAGGGATGGGCTCCCTTATTTTAGGCTATGTGGGACCTACATGCATAGTTTCAGCAAAAAAAAATGAGTTTAGAGGGCTTAAATAGATCTCCCACAATCAACACTAGCTGAAAATCAACTAAAGGAGAGGGTTGAATTAATAGAGAAACCCTCCTTCAGGAATTGCGAAGTTTCTGCTGGAAGTCACTAGAAATCAGCCATAAAACTCATATTATAGTATGGCAGCAATAAATCAGATCCATAATGAAGTTCCCTTGTAGAAGCATCAGAATTTACATGAATCAAGAGCAAGAATCCTGCGGAAATTATAGCTGAAACACATGGAAAAGCTGCAGAAAGACTTGACAACGTCCTATATGAGGAGCTTCAGATGTTGTAGGTTAAAACTTAAATCTAAAACTGATGAATGGCTGAAACATTAGATCCATACCAGATCTGGAAACTACTCAGCCTTCTTAACAAGATCCCCTTGGGGTTTTATCAAAATATTGTATAATAAAGTGTAGATCTAGCTTTTAATACATTGAACTGCAAAAAAATTCATAGATTTATGAATATGGATTTCATTACATTATATATTAGAACTGAATATGAATATATCAGTAAACTACTTTACAAATCTTCAAGTGACAGGAAAGCCTCAATCACCAGGAAGCAAGTACAATGAAAGATCTAAACAGTAGTGACACATGTACATGAAAATAACGCAGTTCTCTAGAGAAAAAGTGCAGTAGCTTGACTGAAATGTTACAACAGATAAGAATTACAGATATGAAAGTGAAATGAGAGTTATATCCTCTTCCGAGTGGTCACAGACACCCTTCTTGAGAGAAATCTCATCTAAACAACTAGATCTTGCAGATCTAGTTCATCCACTTGCTGCAAATCACAAGCAACTGTAAAACCCTCAACAGGACCAGCGCTGCCATAGAGATGAAGCTTGGCCATAATGTTGGACAGTGGAGAGATGCACCACAATCTCCTCCAAAGAGCTACTCCATGGAAGGAGAGAGGATTCCTAAACAGGAGATCCTCTTCCCTTAGGCTAAACAACCAAGAGACTAGAGTTGCTACAGAAACTTCTAAAATTCTTCAACAACCTTTGCTTGCTACCTCTCCTTCTATTTAAAACATGAGGGCTTGCCAAAACCCTAAACCATATTATTCAACTTATCCTCTTTCACACATGAGATCTTCTTCTAGAAGTACGTTGTGCTTGATGGATAAGCTTCCTTCCAAACTGTGCTGTAGGTGGGGCCAAGTTTGACCCATTCAAATGAATTTTCCCTTTTCACACTTAGGGGTGTTTAATATAATAGCCCAGATTTGTCCCCTTTCACATTGGGCATGTATTTATTCTCAACTTAGGATTTTATTAAACCTCATTCCCATACTTTATTCATGAATAAAGAAAACTAAAAATAAAATGCAATATTCCCATGAGCTACAAAAATTGGGAATATTACAACTTATAAGAACCCATCCCATTGAGGAGAACACGGAAAACCCTCTTGTGTTTTCCTCCCAGGTGCCATTAATAGAAAATTTCATTGGATATATTATTGTCTTGTCTATTGGATCTATGGAGTAAATCTTATTTTTTCTACTGTTTAATGTCTTCTAATGCATAGATCTAGATTTTGCAGCATTTGTCTTAATCATCTAATTGCAGATCTAAAGATATTAGTAGTCATTTCCACTGTTAGGGCTGTTTGTTATGTGTAGCTAAAGTGGTCCTTTTTCTTACACTTCGAATCAAGATTCATACTAACAATTTTATATTGTTATTATTTATTTTTCTTTTCTTTTAAAACATCAACTTGTGTTCCTAAAGTGCTCAAAATATCAGTTTTAAATTTTCTAGCAAACTTCCTATTTCTGCTCTTGTTACTCCTCCTATTGTAGATTTGGAAGCTCTTAATGTAACGCATCTTTTTCCACTTTCTGCTCTTCCCCTAGAATATTTTTGACATAGTTCAGTAATCTCATCAAAAGGCAATTTTGAGATATCTCCTTTTCCCATCACATTAAGAATATCTAAGTACTCATCTCTGATACCTTTAAGAAAAATTGTGTAGATGGTATCGGGATTCAGAGAGTTTTGTTTGGATTTTTGTATATTGTAGAGGAATATTTATAAGTACTCTTCCAAAATTTCATCTTCTTGTTGTGTTGTTCTGAAAATATCTTCTTTTTGAGTCTCTATACCTGCAATAGGCTTGGTACATTTTGAGAAAAAATCTCTTCATGTCATCCCAAGAAGCAATGGTATGTTCTCCTAATACCATAAACCATTTTAGTGCTACTTCTTTCAATGTAGCAGGAAAGAGAAGAAGTTTATGTGTGTCATCTGTGTAGTCATAAGTCCGACATAAGATATAAAATTCAAACATAAACGAGTCAAGATATTTAGTTGAAATTCCATAAAAATTGGGCAAAATAGGTGGTGGAATTTTTTTCATTTTCACTTCCTCTCCTACTATTTCTCTTGTGTCTAATATTAAGAAGCCAAAGGTAGTTTCCTGATCATCGTCTTGTTCTATAGCATTCTATCTTTTGTTATCATACTCTCTTTTTGCATCTTCCTCTCTTTTTCTCTATCATTCCTTTTGTTGCCTCTCATACTAAAGTCTTTGTTCCGGAGTCATAATTTCTATATTAGATCCTTCTCCTTCCTCAGTCATTTTCTCTTTAGTTGTTTTTAATGTTTAAATATGACGCTGAAATGGTGTTTCCTCAACTATCTTGATTTGTTCAAGAACTGGTTGCTCTAATTGTTTAACAATTGGTCTCCTTGTTTCCTTTTTTTTCTATGAAAGGGGTTTATTTTGGTGTTTCCTTTCTTTTCACCTCATAGGCTAACACGTTTTTTCTTTCAATAAGAGTCAATATTTGTCCTGATCTTTGTTTTTCTTCTAATTCCTCTAGATTTGGTCTCCTATCAACTGGTGTAGTTAGTCTTGATGGTCCTTCCCCTATGGATGGTTGAATTGTTGGGGTTTTGTTTTAGTAAATATACCTTTCTGATCTCTTTATAGGAGAAAAAAAAACATCACTAGAAGAAAAACTAAGTTTTTTTGTTGCTGTTGTTTTTTTTTTTATGTGTGTGTGTGTGTGTGTTTTAACCTCCTAATTGACTATGTTGATGTATGCTTCCCCGAAAAAGGTGCCAAAAATGTTGGGTCAATTTACTAAGTAAACTAACAAAAGTATTTAATTATCAATCCAGGTTTGTAAACTTGGAAGCATGTCCAAAATATATGGATCTCATATGTAGTCAATTTTTAGAAGAAAAAATGTTTAAACTGAAGAAAACACATATTACAAATTTATTCTAAATTCTATGATTTAAGGAAATGCATATTACAAATATAAAATCTAACTAAGTAATTTCTGGTTCAATATGTAATAAGTGAAGGAAGAGGCTCCTAACTTAGGAGATCATGTTTGTCCTTCCCCATAGTACTAATTTCATGAAGAGAAACAAAATAACTGATGGAAAATAGCTTTTGTTGCATAAAAAGTAGGAGAAAGGGATCCTAATTGAGGAGGTCCTAGTTGTCCTTCTTTACAATTCTATTCATCATTGTTACCATTGCATTAAAACTAGAAATTCAAAAAATAACTCAAACAAGGAAAAGAAGATGAATTTTAGTTATTGTTCTTGGATCATATAGAAGTAAAATATAACTTAAAATCTTGTTGGTCCATTCATATGCAGATTAGAATCAAACCAGGATTCATTAGAAAACTTAAGAAAATAACTCAAACAAGGAATATAAGATCAATTTTAGTTATTTTTCTTAGATCAGATAGAAGGAGAATTTAACTTAAACTCCTGTTGGTCCCTTCATATGAAAATTATAATTAAACCAAGATTAATCATCAAACATAAGAAATATTCATTCATCTAAATAAATGAATAAATCTGAAGCAAAACTAGTTCATGAAAATTAAGTTATTTTAACCAAAAAGTGTACTTATCTTGGTGTGGGGACCCTCCACCCATGCCTTGCACACTTGTGAACTTCTTGGATACTCTAAATTCAGTTAATCATCCATAGAATTGAACAACAAAAATAATATGGAATTCGTTCCTCAAATTAACTCACAATATTCACAAGTCTCAATATGAAATTATACAAATTCTCCATTCTTGAATGGTTCATAAGCTTGGTATAAATAGATAAATGATAAAAAAAAAATATGCTACAATTTCTCTAAAAACCTTATCCATCCTAATCCCATCCATCTAGGTCAAACTCATCCATTCAGTTACACAAAATCTAGAAAAATCCCAAAAAGTACTAATTTTGCCCTATTTCCTAGGGTTTTCTAAAAAATAGGTCATTTTTTACCAGCGTTGACCAGGTCTGTTTTGGCTCAATTTGACTGAACCAATAGATGATTTTCCATCCTTGGTTCCCAATATTTCAAAATATATGCTCAGACCATTCCTAGGTGGCCTACACATATGACTTTCATGAAGCAATTATAGGAATTTTCAGTTCTGTCCAAAAATACTCTTAAAACCCAATTTTTACAAAAATATCTAAAAATTGAAAAACATAATTTATTTAATTGAATATGCATAATAAGGTCAAAATAAGGCATATGTGGATGATATAAAGTGGAAAATGACAGAAATCATGTGGTTTTTTAATAAGAAAAATTGACCAAAATTGAGGGCCAACATGATCCTCACATTCATGGAGTATGTCTCGAGTCCCATTATATCCTGTTACAGTATTCCATCCATATTTGTGTGGCATTAATCCGGTATTCCACATTTTTTTCCTCCAACCATATTTTCCCTCATCATCCCCTATGGAATCAAGTAATTCCTTACCAGGTCAAACATGCATTTAATGCTCTAAAAATGGAAGTCGCCAGTTCACCTCTTAGTTTCCCCTCCTTCCATCATTATCCCTAGTTTCAGTCCATCAGTCACTCTACTATGTTCCCTCGTGCCTTAGTTGAGGATTCCTTATTGCCTCAATTATGGCAGACCCTATTATGTCAACTTCAACACATACATTCCAGAAGAATGGTCTAGAGGGAAGTGTACCTTGGTTCTATCTTTCATCATTGTTTGGTACCTTAGATCAAGAAAAGGGAATCATTGTTTCTCTTTGATTTGGTTGTTTCTCACATGCTTGACCCCAGCTCCTTATCGCATGATTGAGAATCATCCACTTGATGGTTTGGTGATCTAGCAGATTATACAAGTGTTTCTAGGGTGTGTGTGAGATGTTTCAAACCTCATGAGGGGGTGGCCCTTTAGATAGTCCCCCACATTCTCAAATGACCTCAGATCATGCTCCAATATTATATGCAGTTCTGCATATTTGATGGGTTCAGTTCCAACCACTTGCAGTGCCCACAACATGCATGTCTTATTCAAATGATCCATTCAGATTTTCAGAGCCCTTTCTTGTTCAATAGGGCTTCTTTGGTTCTAGTGCCACCTCCCCATGTCATATGGAGGGGCATTATGTCTCATGTACTCAAATTTTATTGTATTAAGTCCTGACCATTTTTCCAGGCGCATTATTTATATGGGATCCATTGTATTATTTTCTGGCCCAATGATGCTAGCATGACATGTATCATAAATCATAAATTTTGTAGCTCAGTCCCACATTGTTGGGCTCATCATTATTCTTTCTACACAGTTATCTCGAAGGGTATGGGTATGCCTCCTCTACCTCATTGAGGTCATATACTCCAAACCAAAATGAGACTTATATCAGTTCGTAGGTTTTTCCCCCTCAAGTCCTTCCTCACTTCGCTTCAGTTATGTCTCTCTCTCTCTCTTTGACTCCCCTTCGGTGTCTACTAATTATGTCCTTACAACATATTTCAGTCATACAATTGGCTCATAATGCTTGCATGTTGGGGGAAAATATGTTATCACCAAAAAAGTGTCGCTTAACCATATCTAACTAAGTGGATCAAAATACACCATGTAAGACCAATTTTACCATTGTAAAATTGCTTTCACTACTTGAAATAACTTGATAAAGCATATTTTTCGATTTCAGAGTTCTGCGATCTCTATTTTGTGTTAATGTTATTTCTAGATCCATCGCATTAAGTAGATTTTCTTATTGACTTTTCGAACTTGCTACTGAGGTTCATTATTGTGTTAATGTTATTTCCGGATCCATCGCATTAAGTAGATTTTCTTATCGACATTTCGAGCTTGCTACTGAGGTTCATTATCAAGATAATGAACCTCGATAGCGGGTTCAAAATGTCGATAAAAAAATCTACTTAATGCAATGGATCAAAAAATAACATTAACACAAACTATATTTTATTAAGTTATTTCTAATTAAAACATGAAACCCCAAGAGAAATAGTTAAATAAATCATTATTTATTTGATTTTCCTCTAGGAATAATTAATTAAATCATTATTTAATTATTATTCCTTATCACGTTTGACCCAATCATGAGAAATAGTTAAATAAATAACAATTTATTTGATTTTTCTCTAGGAATAATTAATTTAATTATTATATAGTTAATACTCCTTGTCAAATTTGACTAAATCACTTAGGAATGATTTAAAAAATCATTATTTGTTTATTATTCCTTAACCACTTCCTTTAAATAATAAATAAATCATTTTTTTGTTTATTATTTCTAAATAAAGGTATTTAACCAGTTTAAATATATTTTCCCTCCAAAACATATAATAAAATATTCCAAGTGGTTATATCTAGATTGTGGTTAATAATATTTTATTATTTTCCATTTTCAATAACAACCCAATATTTTGTTATAAATAGGATGGTTTTTCCATCCATTCCCCACCATGATAATTATCATCGTCGTTATTATCTTCCTTTTGCATTTGAGCTCCCATATGAGTTCAACACACATTCTGGGTTTCACACATCATAGAGAGAGAAAGATCCAAAATACTAAAGCATAGACGCCATCCGAAGGACCCATCCCATTTGAGGGGGACCTATAGCCATCATATGATTCTCCATCACCAGGTGTAACAAAATTAGAATATATCATTCATTATTTTATAGCATTTTGTCTATACTATGATTTTTTACATTAGTTATATCTTTTGTTGTTTAATGTCTTTTGCTGCCACAAATCTATTATTTTGTAGGTTTATTCTAAATTTTTGTTGCAGATACTAATATTTAGATATCCATATCTATTGTTAGGGCCATCAATCACTCGTGGCTTAAGTAAGGTCTTTTTGGGACACTTGCCAAAATATTTTATGGTAACAATCACACTTTCCTCTGTGGCCCATAAACTCACATCCTAGTGCTTAACCTTGTGTGCCCCTTTGCAAACTATTGGGGTACATCCACTGGGTTAACTTTGCTAGCCTGGGGTCCACCTAAGCAAATCAACAAGAATTTAGCTACTTTGTTGGAAATCTGGGTAATCTCGCTCAATTATATCCTGATTCTTTAACTTTTGTGCCCTTTACAAACAATCGAGGTACATCTGTCAGGGTGCCTCTGACGGGTGGGATCCACTTGAGCCAATCAAACTGCTTCCAATTTCTTTTCTATATGCCCATGTGTGCCCAACACTTCCTTTAGCAGTTCCATTATAAATTATGCCAACTCTGGCCACTACCAAACTTGGCCACCACTTTGACCCAAGGACACATTCAACTTTGGGGTACCTCAACTTTGACGAGCTCTATCTCGCAAACCAGGAGACCATTTTCAGACTTTCTCATACCATTGGAAATTATTTTTTAATATCTATCGAATTGTGTGATCTCCAAGAGTATCTAAGTTGATGTATTGAGTAATAATAACCTCCAAATAATTGGATTCCCAAACATCGTAGTTATCATTTTATGGCTTCTCCAATAATCCTACTACTATGACGATTCTCTACAAGAAAATGAAACAATCATGAGACTCCCCCTGATCTTATGCCAATATATGTTGCCACCAACCTTAATGCTAATCTAGTTTAAATCAATTCCAACACACTTTCCAACTATTAGAAAATTCCAATTTTCCAACATATCTCTCCCATGAATGTTGACATCAATTCATTAGGGGAATTTTGAGGTCTAAAATGGGCCTCCTAAGAACAATGTATAGCCAAAATAAACTTTATAAGAACCAATAGGATTCAAGATGATGATGTCAACCATGGGGGATGATTCACCATTTTTGGAGTATAAAAATAAAAAGATTAAAAAATAATAAAATAATAAAACTACTTTTTCAACTCGTATTTTAAACTTATCTCCCTAAGGTTTTACTCAAATTTTGATTGGGATTACTCATTGGATGCAAATTTTAATTCCTCATCCAAGAAGTACCAATGTTGCATACTTTTAATAGACCCTACTACATGAAAAAATAGAAATACATGAAAAAACGTGATTGTAGTCATGATTTTCATGTATTTATAATTTTTCATGTAATAGAGCCCATCTAAAGTACGCAACATGGGTACTCTTTAGATGAGGAATAAAATTTTTCATCCAACGAGTGTTTCCTCTCGAAATTTGAGTAAACCCATAAGGAGATAAGTTGAAAATACGAGTTGAAAAATAGTTTTTTCTTTTTTCACTGTAAAATTTGATGATGTAATCTAATATTATTTTATTATCTCCATATTATTTTATAATTTCCTTATAAGCCCTATTTTAGACCTCAAAATTATTCTAATGCTAACACACTCACTACCACTATCCATTGAGGTAATGCCAACTATTCAACAATCTGCCCCTTTGGCATTGATGGAAACAGCTCATCAATTTCAACATTAATGGTCAATCCTAATGTTTCTTCCACAATTCTCATTGCATGAGCCACCAATGTATTTCTCTCCTCTACATGGGCCTTTACAACTTCTCCAATAATCTTCTCTCCCAATTTGATATCAACGGAAAATGGATACAAACTGCTTATTCTCCTTTTGAAAACCATTGGATGAGTCTTTGGTTGTTGATGTGTGTTCTACTATGCAAACTTCTCTTCAAGGGCTAATATCTTCTTGATGAGGCTCTAGAATCATTTCATGTCACTGTTGTTGCTTTATAAATTGGACATATGTGATATACTCCACCTGAACATATATTTCCTCCCTTTTATTAGACCTCCAATTCCAAATTCCTTAGACTCTTGACTGAATAATATTTCTATCAAATCATATTTTATATCACTTACATATAAACTGACACCAATTAAAATTTCTCATGCAAATACCAACCATTATCTATGCATTGATATCGATATTCAATGTTTTTGTTGCGTCATCCTCTATTCTCACTTCTCCTCAGCATCTTAATCACTTCTCCCCTTGAGATCATACTTCTTCAGTAGGGAATACTTTCATTTTATGAGAAATATTTCTTCCTGAGACTGAAAGTGATCATTTCCTACAACTTTTACCAAAGAAGCTCACCCTGAGCTAATGCTATTTTATCTCTTTGCATCCACGCGGGGATTGATCTTGTAGACATGACTTATTTGTTGGATTTTTTTCATTCCCCACTTCTGTTGCAACACCTCTTCTTCCACAACATAAAGTATGTTGTGTACTCCCCCTGGAATCACATTGGCTTCTCTCTCTTTTCTCTTGCTATGCCAATACATTTGACATAAGCCAATTTAATATTGTAATGAATAAGGTACTCGGTCATACCTTCAATGTTCATATACATCTCTCTATATAATCTTTGTTAAATTTGCATATGACTTATTTGGTCTCAATTGAGGTTGTTCTCTTCCTTTAAGGAAGAGAAACAAAGGATCTACACCCATTGAGTAGATCATCCTTATTCTTCATCTAAACCTTCAATGTTCAAGTTGTAACAAGAGAATTTCCTTCCATCTTCTACCATTCCCTTTTTTTGGTTTTCTCTTGCCTGCATAGGGCTAGATGACACTTTTAATTTCGTTCCTATTTCTTCACCCAAGACTTCTTCTCACTACCTTTTTATTTTGTTTCCAAGGACAAATTTATTTAGTTATTACTCCCATTCATCACTTGAGGCTTGCGCTAATTACGCCTGGAAATTATATAGGGATTTCCTCCTCTATTCAAAAAGTCCTTTTGATACACAACATTGAAGAAAAACTTAGATTCCACTACTCTTCTATTTCTCCTCATCTACAGTGGTCATCTTGCTTCATTTTGTTGCATCATCTAAGATTCATGCCTCGACTTCTCTTGTCTACAACTTGCTTACTTGTGCCCAAATTTTCCATGGTTTTGGTAATCAACATGATATAGGAGTGGGACAAAAGGATTTCTATTCTTAGTAGCACTCCTATCAAAGCCTCTACTACTTCCAACATTATTCTTCCTACTTCTTCTCCACACACTCTGTTTTCTTGCCTGTCACTTATAATACATAGATTTATGTCCAAAATTATTGTAAGAAAAATAATAACCATGAAAGAAACTTTAATACCAGGGGATGATTTGTACTTGAGAGGGAAGGACCTCTGTTGGTTATTCTTGTGCCAATCATGGATATTATAATTACTTCCTTTCATGCTTCCTCACAACTGCCTAGATAAATTTTGTTTCTCTCCTCACTAGTGTTTCTTAACATTTTTCTTCTGCCTTATCTCATCTTTTTGTTAATGCTTTCCTTGTTGTTATTATTTTCTAACAACTCTTTTTCCTTTTTTTTTTGGAACCTAGATCTTTCTTTTCTCGAGACGTTGACCCTTTAGCATTTGTTTCCTTAGATATTGGTTCCTCTTTGGAACTAAACTAGCCTTGATGAGAGGGGATATCTACTTAACAAGCATCTCATCTAAGGCCTTTATGATCTCCTCAAGCTTATGATATTGAGATATCTCTTTACTTACCATTTATAGGTCATGTCTCAATGAGATCACTTCGAATCGTAGTCTCTCACAAAGAGCTTATTTTTTTTTCAAATGATCGATTAACATCCCATTCAATTTTCTAGCCTCTCCTTATTGAGAATTCAAATCTATAATTTTTTTTCTCAACTTCTCATTCTGAAGCTCATATTCATGCAACTGATTCTTTTGCTTAATATTTTATTCTAATAACTCCTTGATCTCATTTAGAGTAAATATCATATTATTCCTAAAACATATATTTTCATCTAGATCCTTTTCTTTGCTATCAGGGGTGCTATCTGAGCCACCTCAAAGATTGAAATTCCTCTCTTTGTCCATGGAATATTTCGTAGGTCTGAGGAGTATTACATATTCATCACTACTAGTGATACTACTATTCTCTTTACATGATATACTCTCTTATTCTTCAGAGGATCCCTCATTTTCTATTGCTACAAGAGTAGTTCTATATTCACAACCACTAGATGTATAGATATTTCTATCTTCATAAAATTCACATAAACATATTGAATATAAATGTCCTATCCCTTTAAATTTATCACAGAGCAATAACTTACTTCTTAGAAACATAGCCTTTATTATAATTCTTCTTCATTATTAGCTTGATATTAATATTAATCATCTTCCTTAATGAGAGAAACATCTTCCTTCCTCTAATATTTACTCTTATCCCTTTTCTTTTCATCACCAACAAAATATTTTGCATGTTTAGGTTCATTACTTGAGAAGAAAGGTTCTTAAGTATTGTCTTTAGCCACATTGATATATCCTTCATATAGACATTGCAATCTATCCAACATTTCCTTCATTGATTCACAATGCCTCACTTTATCAGTATTTGGCTTTGATAGCCCTTTCATGATAATATCCTTGGCCTCTATATTGAACTCATTACTTTTTCCATATATCATAGACAACTAAATATCTTCATTAATCACCATCAAATAGGATTCCATTCTAATCTTCCAAAGCTCAAAATCTGATCCATTTAAAAATGGAACACCTTCTACTGTTAGTTATATGTTATTAGTCATTGTTTCCCTTTGATCTACCTTTAAGCGGCTAAATTGTTCCTAAAGGAACTAGGATCTAATACTAATTGTTGGAAACAATGTTAATACTGAGAGGGGGGGTTGAATCAATATTAAGGCTAACTTTAATTTTTTGTGCCAAATTATATTTTCTCATTCAAACATGGAAACCATTCATGTGATCTATAAACAATATAACAAGTGCAACAACATAAATCATCACACGAACACAAGAACCAAGAGAAAAATACACATTTGACACAGAGGTTTTATGTGGAAACCCTTTGAGAGAAAAACCACCAAATCTTGTTTTTTTATTGATGTAAAAATAATAGCACCTTCTGTATTACGTCAATATATTTATGAGCCACCACTCATATGAAGCACAAAATCCCTTTTATTGTTTGCTAACTCCCACTAGAAATAAGAAATAGATCCCTCCTTTTGTAGACACTTGATAAGCTTATCAAAAGCGACATATGAAGTCCCAACTTCATGGATTTGTTGCAAGCACCAGCTTTTAGCTCCATGGATTTATGCAAGCACCAAATTGCAGGAGGCACTAACCTCCAATACTTCATCACACACCCACTAGATATGGAAGCACTAACTTCCTGTATGGGGGATCCAACCCACACTCAATAAGGAAAGCAATGTTCATTGTTCTTGGAAACCACTCTTCCTAATTTCATCTCTTTGTTATCCTTTGCAACCTTCAACATTCAAAATTCTATTTTTCTCAATATAAATCACTCATACACAACCTTCTCTGCACTATCTCCACTGTGCAACAACATATATCCACATAGGGCTCTCTACTCTTAGCCTTCTCCTTCTCATGCTCTCTAGGTGGGAAAGAAGAATTGTTGATTGAGATGTGTGGAGAGCTTTGTGTGTGACTGCAATGCTGAGAAGAGGTTGAGTGAGAATGTGTTGCAAAGAAGAGGCCGAGAGTAAATATGGAGAGGAAAGAGGTTAAGTGTGTCTATGCAGAGGATATTGTTGGAAATTGGATAAAATAGCACTCCCCATGTGTTTCGCGAGATGTGCTTAACCACCTCTCGTGGATCTGTTAACTCTGGAGATGCATCTGTTACTAACACCTGTGGGTTTGGTGCGATGAAAATAATAATTCCAACAAGTGGTATTAAAGCCAAAGGTCTCAATTTTGAATAACAACTAACTCGTGTTTGGGGGGAGATTTTTGAAAATTTTATAAACGAACACTCCTCATGTGTTTCACAAGATGTTCTTAACCTCATCTCGTGGATCCATTAACTCTGGAAATGCGTCTAGTTACTAACACTTTCAGGTTTTGGTGTAACGAAAAATCATAATTCCAACAAGATCATATAGACACCAATGTGCTTACATATGTTTTATATTGAAGGTTTCCTATGTTAGCCCATTTTCTTGTGAGTAGCCATAAACATTAGGTAAACTTAGTTTATTTTGAGTTTCTAATAAGCGATGTTTTTATATAAATGAAAAACATAAGTATAGGCTTTGATATTATTAGTGAGATTGTTATCAGGGTGTTTAGTTGAAGTGTTTCTAGATAAATATGGATAGATTATTGGATGATGATGTTTTTCAATACTAAACGAAGGATTTGCAGAGGTGCACAAAGATGTTACGATGTAAAATTATTGCATATATTGAGATGTGTAAGGTTGATTAAGTGATCTGAAAGGATGAGTACAATAGGTTTATTAAGTGATGAGAAAGTTCGATTAAGTAATGTGAAAGGTTGGTACATATATGGAAAATAATTTTTATTTTTCCCCAATTTAGAGAACGAATACAAATAAGAGCTTGGCTATCAGTGTCCACAACCTAGATTAATAGTGGATTATCAACATCCATAGCCCAGATTTGCAGTGGGTAGCCAACATCCATTTTTTGTAGCATGGCTAAAGTTTTCTTTTATGTTTTGCAAAAAAAGTTACATTATCATACCATTATTTGGATTATGAAATCATTACATTTGGCCGATGGTACCTTTTTTAAATAATATTTGGTGGATCATTTATTTATTTTTATATTCAAAATATGAAAAAGTGTGAAACAAATAGGTGGAATGGAAAGAGGCAAGATTTTTATTTTAGATTCCTACTTGGAGTATATATATATATATAAATATAAGATGTGCTTTTGAAATGAAATTTTATAGGGTTAGAGATTTGATTGAGTTATGTGAGAAATATAATTTGTGATTTACTTGGCATAAAGAGAAAGAGAAAGAAGAGAATATCTAGAGATGCTTTGAATAAGTGAAGGAAAATCCAAAGAGATGGAGGTATGCAGAGTTTAAGCCTAGGTAATCCAACATGTTAAATTTTTTAACTACCATGGTATTTTTCTCTCCTTTTAGGTATTAAGATGAAAAAGAGCGGGTTGGAGCCTATTGAAGAGGGAGTAGGAGATTCCTAGAAAGTAGTAACTTGTAGAAATAATTGAGGTAGGAGCCTCCTGTAGGTAGAATCTTGGAAAAAATTGATATAATAGAGGGAGTAGGATCTTCCCAACAATTTTTATCTTACAAAATAATATAGAGGTTGGAGTGTCTAAAAGCTAATGTAATAGAGGAAGAAGAATCGTGTCTTTACATCACAACAATGAGAAATTCATGGTTTTTCCATTTATGGGTTTCCAATTATATCTAGTGTCCACATGTATTTCCTTTATGTGTGTCTCTTATAATATGAATTAATTGTTGTTTACATATTAAATATGTTATTCATATGATATCATACTAGTCATTTAATAGTTCATATAAATATTAAAAGGAAATATAAAACATAATTCGATGCCCATGAATGCACTATAGTGATTCACCCCCCTCTCAGTATAGTCAAGTTTCAAAAAAAAATCATCAAGAGTGGGGTACAAATGAGCTTGATATATTTGGATGACTATTCATTTCTCTTCCTTGCCTATTGCTTATTTTCATCACTTCGTATTTTTTTCCTTTAAGAGGATTTGACTTCCTTTGACTATATTAACCTTTCATTTCATTATAACCTTTCCCTATTGGGTATTCAAATCACCCTCTATAAGTTTAATTCCTATTTGTCTTGATTAAGCTTCACCCATTTCTCTCCATTTTCTCACAAAGGCCATACATACCTTAAAGGACAACCTAATTATTTCCCCATGGAAAAATATATGTCGTTGAAGGGAGGGTTTGTATGATGCAGTGTTTTGGCCTATTATTTTTTCATATTTATCCATTTTATACAATATAATCTTAATTAACATTATCTTCATGGTAGGAGCTTCAATAAATATTTGGATGAATAATTCATTAAACTTAGGGAGAGCTCTGATATCCTTCCTATTGGAGGCAACATAACTTCCAAATATTTGGACACTTGTGCTTGTGGAAATACCTTATTTTTGGTTCCAAAAGAAAGGAAGTGACAATCATCTACCATCTTCTCTACGTTTTCGAACATCTTATAAAATTTATTGACCTCACAAGTAACTCATTAGAGAGCTTCATGAGGTTTCTTCTTCCATTGTTTCAAGTTAGGATCTTTTTCTTGCATAGCCTATGCTGTAATAGTAGAATCCTTAGGAGGAATTTTATGTAGTAAAACTTGCTAATATTTCACTCTGTCAAATTTTAAGTCATCTTGTTGATATTCTAGTTTCCATCCTTGGATATATTTCATGACCTATACTATGTCTAACCTTAGTGTTTCTAAATGTTGTGCTCTATTGTAGAATTCCCTCTACATCAAAGCCAATTCATTTTTTAATTTGAAGGCATATACAATGAATTCAAAAAATTGATAGATGAATTTATAAGATTAAATTGGTTTTTATTCTTCTTTAGAAAAAAAATTTTGCTTTGAAATCCACCCTCTCCCTTTCAACCTCATAATATTTTTGGTTCTTCTTCCTTATTATTCTTTAATTGCTACTATAGTTATTCCCTCATTAATTAGTGCTATGTCCACAAGTTCTTCTAGTATTTCAATTAATTCTCAAAATTTAACCAACAACCAAGCTCTCTTGAGGATGTTTCTTCCTATTCCATGTCCCTTGGATGCCATGTATAAATTTATGAAAAATGTTATAAAATCCAAAGTAGAGAATATAGGGATAATTTTGAAAATCTAACTAACCAAAACTAATAATTCCATTCAACCATTCAAATTAGATAAATTTGCAAGGTTTTTGGGGATATTAACTTTTATTTGATATGTATACTATAATAATGAGGAAGTGTTATTTATTTTTGAATGTATAATCCTAACATAGATTTGAAATTATGAAGCGAGGCTTACATGCAAGGATGATTAATACCACAATTATTCCCCTTAATGTTCAAACTAAAACTCTTTGTGTTCATAAAAATAATACATATCATAAAATTCACTTATCAAACCATATTTTGTGATATGTGTGAGTTGAGTTCATTCTTTGAAAATAATTTGAATCCTGAAGTTTGAAAGGTATTGGCTTGCACATATAGTGCTTTTTCATTTTGTCTAGGTATGTTACAATTTAAACTCTATGTGTAAATATAAGTAACCTACATAGTTCAAATAATCCATTCAAAGTTCAATAAGTTTTTTAACATGTAATTAATTTAAAATTGATGGGGGGAATCTATATTAAATAGGGAAAATTGAGAAAATTGAGACCCCTCATCATTGTCATTGTTGAGGAAGGCTTAGTTTTGAAGTAGTGTTTGATTAAAAAATCAAGGCACAAATTCCATTGTTGGAGGTTGATTTGAGGAATTGTGATGGATTTTTAAAGTTGGACTCGATGCCACTAATAGTTTTGAAGAGGAGCCCTAATAACTATTAAATTTTTAAAATTGCTTCATATGTGAGAAAGCTAAGTAAGTGTTTTTTCACATGAAAAAAGTAAGGAATATGGTTCCACACAAGTGAACATAGATTTGTGGGAAGGAAAGTTGATTTACAATTTAGGATCCCATGACACTACATTTGTAAAGGAAAGGGTCGATTTTAACATCATGTATGATCACTAAATCAAGTAGGAGGAAAATCATTCTAGTGACTTGAGGGCCCCATTTTTTAGTTTTGGCTTAATCACAAAGATGTGGCTTTTGAAGGAATCATCAAATAAAGGTCAAAAATAAGATAAAGAAATAAATCAAAATTGAACAAGGTTGAGAATATGGATGGTCTGTATTGCAAAAAATGATTATGAGAGGGTTTAATTCATAAACTAAGGCAAGTTAACAACAACTAATTAAAAGGAAGACTTGATCTGTACACTAGGGCTAGTTGAGAAATCTAGACTTTATAAAGGAGTTGGCTTGTTCTAGTTTTGAAAAGGAAACAAAGTTTGAAAAGGAAACTTTTTTTTAAGGGAATGTGATTCAAATTAAATCATTATATTTTTTTCCATCTTTCTCAACGCTTTTAGGGTCGAAAAACTAGAGGAATCAACTCAGAGGACCATTTTTATCGACAAGACCTACTGTGGAAAAATGGGGTCTGAAACCTTTTAGGAACAATTTGAGTAATCAAACAAAAATTTTATGTGGGTAATTTTTTTTTTACATAAGAACCATTTATTTTTCTATTTTATAGATATACCTTTACAGTGGCGCAATAATTTCCTCAATTAGAGTTTGTATGCAAAATGTATGACACTTGAAATTTTACCTTCCTATTTTGACCACCATAATTTGAGAGGATGCCCTATCAACCCCCATTATGCAAGGAAGAGGGGCTAGCCACGTGATCTTGATGAAGAATATTATAAAAGAGTCCCTATTGTAACTCTATTTGAGAGTTGAGGGAGTTAAATTGTTGAAGATTATAGTAGCTTCGGAAGGTTTTTTGCATAGGCTTGGCATCTTAGCTTGTGGAAGAGGATGTATTTCCTCTTTAGGTGCTTTCTTGGTGGAGCAAGTGATTTATGTCTTCTTTCCTATTTATAACTTGGGAAAAGTACAAAATTTAACATCAATTAATTACTGTGGACTATTAAGTCATTTTCCAAGAATAAATAATTTAATTATTTAAGTGAGTTAGAAATGATCTCATCCATTGATCTCCAACATCTTCTAGAAGGGGGATTAAGGTTATGGATATGGGCTTAATGAATATTATAAAAATAAGCCTAAGGAATAGGCGAAGAGATATGAGAGGTGACACAAAAAGAGAAATTGGGTTTCTCTAGTGAAAATGAATCAATAAAATAAAGCACATAGTTGGAAGACTACGAGAGGATAAATAGAGCGAATATCCAAGAGGTTGGGTTGATGGAGATTGCAGGGTGTAGTTGCTGAAGAGGGAGGGAGGTTGATTTGATTGGAGAATTTTATTTTCCATGACTAGATTACCTAAGGCACAAAGGCATCTCAAAGGGAAATCACAAGGCCAATTTTTTGGTGAGTTGTTGAGCTGAAATTATCTAGGTCACGTTCCTTCAAATTCTAATTTCCAAGAGGTTGAATTTCTTGGGATAAATTCATCTAGTGGGGTCTGAGTTATAGATTGGAGTAAATGTATTTTTCCTTGAAATTTCTTTGTGGGTTGAAAACATTGATTTTCTGGATTAATGAACGACAAGGAATTTTTGTGGGTATTTATTTGTTGCAATGTGTGGCTTGTTGAGATTCAACAAGATGATGAGATTAGTGAAAATTAGGCACCTTCACTAAGTGGTGCCCGCAGGCTGTTTTTAGGGGTATGTCTATTTTTAGACATGGTGGGCATATTCTATAATTTGCAGGATGCTATTTTTAGATGGTTGGTCATATGTGAAAAAAGATGAGATTGTATTTTTAGAAGATTGGGTGAAGTCTATTTATAGATTGCTAATCTAAAAAAATATGCATGTCGATTATTATTATCCCTTAATAATAATCCAACAATAAATATCAACTTATTCTCTTGGAGCACTTTATTTTAGTGAATAGATTTGGCAAATCAGTGGGCTGAAGGAATTACGTAATTCCTAGGGTGGTTGGTGACTCATGCATGGAGGAATCAGTTAGAACTGAAGTGGAAAAGTTGTGACAGAGTTGGAAGAGTAGTTATGGGAGTTTTTATTTAGTTTAACTCAGTTAAGTGAGTTAAACTCAGTTGTGCTAGTTTTATCTAGTTCTAACTGAAGATACACTAGTGAGATTTTAGTGAATTAATTATTTAATTAATTCACAACTAGAGACTCAATTGCAACTGAAAAAATACAACAATTAACTACTTGCATGTTAGTTCCAGTGGAGACCCAGTGGAGAGATAGGTGAAAGGGTGAGATGGACTATGTGTTGTGACTATAGTGATGCATTCAATGCATCTGACACACATTGGAGATGCCAATGAGGATTGCACAGTCAAGGAAAAGCCAATTTGAATTCATTCAGAAGTCTTATTAAGTAGGAATTATGCAGTGGATGCAGGCTATTAGGAGGCAAGAAATTGGTGCATAGATATGCAAATTTATGCATTACAGTGTGTAATGATTGTTGATTTTATTGAGAGTTTGATGTACTAAGATTTTTATGATATTATTACATGATCCATTGATATACATAATAAATGTTAGTTGGGGTTTTTATCTTTAAGCTTTCCTGTTAAACAACTATGTTTATGTGTGATTAATTTTGCTTCATATGTGTTTTGCAATTGGCGATTTAATTTCCGCAAAGAATTAAGTGGAACGATTCTATATTTAACATAAGATTAATTTGTTATATTAGGATAATATGGTAATACTATCAGTATTAATAAATTTCTACATGGTATCGGATAAGTGTTAATCACTGGAGATTGCAATAGTGAAGCGGTGTTGAGTTTTGTGCTGGCGGAAAATTCGAATTTGCTGCAGAAATTTCTTGGTGCAATAGTTGAGTATTCATTGAAATGGCTTTCAATGGGTTGGAGTATGCCCTTGAGGGTAGCTCCAACTACATAGCATCGAAGGAAAATATGGAGGCAGTGCTTGAAGATAACGAACTGAAGGAGTTCATCGATAGTGATGTTCCTAAGCCTACTTCTAGCGATGTTGCGATACTTAACGCATGGAAAAAGAAGGTAGAAAAGACGAGAAGAATTATGTTGGAAGGTTTGAAAGACTATATTTTGTCACATCTTCATGGGAAATCCACTCCATTTTCAATGTGGAAGGCTTTGACAGATCTTTTCCAAAGCATCGGCAACCATAGGAAGTTGGTGCTAAAAGATAAGCTCAGAAAAATCAAAATGGAAAAGGGAAACAGTATTCCAAAATATCTCACGAAGTTTTTCCAATGTAGGGATGAGCTGTGGAGTGTGGGAGTTATAGTTGTGTATGATGACTTGGTGAGATTGGCTCTCCTTGGCCTTTCAAATAGTTGGCACATCTACAAAGACTCTGTCAATGGACAGGAGAAACTACCAGATTGGGAGTGACTTTGGTCAGATCTTGTGCAGGAGGAGATAAGGTGGAATACCAGGGATGGCTCTTCATCAAGGAATGATGATGAAGATAATTTCTCTTTGGCTTCCAAATCAAGGAAAGGGAAGGGGAATAAATCCCATCCAAAATCTAAGGTGAAAGGCAAGAAGAAGGATTTATCCAAGGTGAAGTGTTTTCACTTTCACGAACATGGGAATCTTGCCACTAACTGCCCACAGAAAAAGAAGAACAAGAAGGTTGTTGGAGCTGCAGTGGGTGAGGCTTTAGCCTCACAATTTGAACTTGATTTCTCTTTGATCACATTCTTGGTTTCAAGCACATGAATGGGATCGGTGTGGTATCTTGATAGTGGTGCTTCCATCCATATGACGGGAGACAAGGAGTTTTTTAGTGACTTGGAGGAGAAGGATCTCCAAATGAATATAGAGATGGGAGATGATGGTAGATACAGTGCAACCGATATTGGATCCATTACCTTTGAGAGGGAGTTAGGTAAATCATTTATGTTGAAATATGTTATTCATGTTCCAGGTCTGAAGAAGAACTTGGTCTCGGTTGCTATGTTGGAGGACAGAGGTTATAATGTTGTTTTTAGTGAGGGAAAGCTTTCTTGTGGCATAAAACAATGGGTCAAACCAAGAGGATAGGGATTCGAGTTAAGAATCTCTACAAGCTGGAGGTATATGGTTTTGCTGCAATGATGGGCAAAGCAGAAGAAGTGGTGAGCTGGGATGAGGGCGAATTATGGCATAGGAGATTGGGCCATCTTCACCATGGTGCCTTCAAGATTTTGCAGCAGATTTCTGCTGGATTTACCAAGGGTACTCTTGCGCAGTCAGATCAGTGCAAGGGATGTACTATGGGTAATTTTGTGAAGACCACTTTTCATGAGAAGGAGAATTATGCTTCGGTGATCCTAAAGATAATTCACAGAGACGTGTGTGGACCTTTCTTGGTTGCTTCAACATAAAAACCCAAGTATTATGTTATATTTGTGTTGGGTGTGGAGCTCGATTATCTTGTTTATTTTGTATCACAGCATTGGACCCTTGATTTTGAAAAAAGCCAGAACTCCCAAAAGCAACCTAATTAAGGAAGAGTTTTTTTCTCTCAAAGCTCTTCACAATAATGATAACATTGTGGTTCTTAAAGCCGACAAGGGGGGTGCTACTGTCGTTCTTGATAAAGATGATTATATTATGAAAATGAATGAACATCTAGATTGTAGTAGCTACAAGAAGCTTAACTACAATCCCATGCCCAAGGTATTAAGAGAAGTCAAAAATGCAATAAAAAATTCAGGGTTGGATGACAGGCTAAAAAATAAATTAACCCCGTCTTGTGAAGTCATGCCAAGAATTTATGGATTACCCAAAATTCATAAAGAAGGAATCCCCCTGAGACCAATTGTTAATACCATAGGATCCCCTACTTATGAACTGGCAAAATATGTTGCTAAGATCCTAAAACCTCTCGTTGGAAATACTGACTCTTTCATTAGGACTCAAGTGATTTTGTCAAGCTCATTAAGAATCAAAAGGTTGAAGAAAATGACATCTTGGTTAGTTTTGATGTGGTATCCCTTTTCATGAAAATTCCTTTAGATGAGGAAATCCAGGTCATTAAAGATGTCACCGATCCCAAAACAACCATGCTTGCAGAAATTTTCCTATGCTCCATGTTCTTCAGCTTTCAAGGGGAATTCTATGAACAAGTATCAGGTGTTGTAATGGGATCTCCGCTATCCCTTATTTTCGCCAACTTATACATGGAACATTTTGAGAAAAATTCCCTTTCCTCTTATCCCTTAAAACCTGACTGGTGGAAAAGGTTTTTGGATGACACCAACATAAAATGGACCCACGGTAAAGAAAATCTTGAAAGATTTTTTAATCACCTCAAATCCATTTCCATAGAGATCAAGTTCATAATGGAGGTTGAAGAAAATAGGAGCATCTCTTTTTTGGACGTTCTTTTCACTAGGAATGATGATGGAACGCTTGGGCACCAAGTGTTTAGAAAGAAAACCCATACTAATATCTATCTCCATGCTGAGTCCTACCATCATCCGGCTCAAAAGTTCAGCGTCCTTAATACCCTAGCCATCAGAGCCATGAGGATTTCTGACACCAAACACCTGAGCGAGGAAATCAGTCACCTTTCAACCATTTTCAGAGATTTAGGTTATAAACATATAGATATCAAAAAAGCCCTGGAAAGAGCTAAGGGTTCGATCATACCTCAGAATTTCCATGAACCTCAAGAAAATATGGGAAGAGTTGTTCTACCATACATTAAGGGGGTTACTGATAAAATAGCCAAGCTCCTGAGGAAGAATGATATTTTCGCTCAATTTTCAGCATTAGGGACTATTAGGCACAAGATGCGATCAGTTAAGTATGGCATAAACCCTGAAAAACTTAAAGGAGTGTACAAGATTGATTTTTCATGCAGGAAGAGTTATATCGGTGAGACTGGGCGTTCACTTTAGAAAAGACTTAAGGAGCATGAAGTCGATATCAGGTATGAACGATCACGCACCTCAACCCTTGTAGAACACTCCTCGAAAACCAAACATCAAATACGTCTGGAAGATGCAACGATCATTACGAAAGAAGAGCACTATCAAAGAAGAAAAATAAGAGAGGCCCTTGAGATTATAAAGCATCCAGATAATCTTAATAGGGATGGGGGAGTTGAAATTAGTGACATGTGGAGACCCGTTCTTCGACAAATCTATTCCTCCAAAAAAAAACCCTCCATTAAGGTATAGTTTTCAGGTATATAAACCCAGGTATGTTCCTCCTACTTTGGATTCTAATTTAGTTTTTGTTTTAATTAGCTAAAACTCTAATAATTATCCCTATTAATTAATTTTTATTTGGTTTAAATAAAATTTAATTAATTAATCAATAATTATTAGGATTTTATTCTATATTCCCTTACAATAAAATTTTGTCCCTAACCCAATAATCCTTTTTTGTCCTAACCTAATAATCCTTTTTTGTCCTAGATTAATAGGTTATTTAGTTAATTAAAATGAGCTTAAGTAATTAATTCTCTAATTAAAATAAAAATAAATCCTTAAAACTAAATATATAATAAAATGAGATATATAATAAATTAAAATGATATATTTAATAAACTAAAAATATATCCTTTTAATTCAATTATATATTTATATTTTATAAAGACCTTAATTAAACTAACTAATAATTAATCACCTCAACAAGTTTTTAATTTTTAGTATACTTTTACCACATTATAGTTTTTCTAGACTTTAATATTAGTTAGGATTTTATAATTAACTTAATTAATTAAAATTAAAAAATAATTTAGAACTTAAAATATTTTATTTAGATTTTAACCTAGTTTGAGTCCCTTATTAAAATCAATAATTCTTTTATAAGTGAACCTTAAATATTAGATTATTAACCTTAATAAAATAAATTTTTGATTAAATTAGGAATTTAATTATTAAAATATTAAAATATAAAAATATTAAAAGTATAAAATTATAAACTATGGTCGGCTCTTTTCTAGAAATATACCTCTATTAATGGTCTAAGTCTTTTCTCTCAATCTCTTCTTTCAAGAAAGTCCTGACGATGGATCCCCATTGGGATTCGAAACGTCGACACTCGTTCTCTAGTACTGTGGATAATCCGGGAAGTTCTTTAAAAAATGATCACCACATGAGTTTAAAAACAAAAAACCACCCATAATTAAACACTTCTTGGGAGGTCCAGGCGGGGGCGACTGCGACTTTATGGAGGCCCCCCCGGCGGAGGGTTTTGGGGGCGGTGCCCCTGAAGCTAAAAACAGATGTAAAATTTCCTTGTAAAAGTATAGTAATTTCTAGTCAATCTGGGCCATTCATTAGGAAAATGATCTAATGATAGAAGTTATGTTTATTTTAGGGGTTTTTTCCCTAGAAGGCAAACCCTCGCTTGTATGAGGGAATTGTATTACGGTTGTGTATTGTATTTGTATTCTCAGAGCGAGAAACAGATAGGGAGATTGTGAGAGAGAACAGAGGATATTACAATGGATCTGTTGTAGGTTGTGTCTCTTCATTTTTGCTGGATAATAGAAAGGAAGGATTGGATGTTCAGGGTGGACATATCCCAAACTGGGTTAACCACGTATATCTTTGTCTCTCTGGTTTTATGTGTTTTGTGTGATTTTGTTTTCTGCATATTTGATGTGTTGCATTTCTATTTAATATATAATTTTCTAACAATTTTTTGATGAATATGCTCATAGATGTTGGATCTTCTTCATACAGAATAAGAGAGAAACATTCTCAAAGTTCTGTGAGTTTAAATAATTGGTTGAGAAGGATTCAAGGAAGCAAGTGAAGCCTCTGCAGAGCGATAATGCTGGTGAATATATCTTGAATGAATTCAAAGACTTCTGTAGCAAAGAAGGAATTCGAAGAGAACTCATAGCACCTCATAACCCACAACAAAATGGGGTCATGGAGAGGAAGAACAGAACGATCGTGGGTGTTGCACGAGCTATGCTACATGACCAAGGCCTACCAATGCACTTGTGGGTGGAAGTATGCAACACTGCAGTTTATGTGCAAAATCGTTGTCCTCATAGAGTACTTGGCATGAGTACACCTAAAGAAGCTTTTACTGGTAAGAAGCCTGATATTTCTCATTTGAATATTTTTGGCTAATATGTTTACATTCATGTGAAAAATGACACCAGGAAGAAGCTAGATCCAACTATAGAAGTTGGGATATTTGTGGGGTACATGACAAAAACACCCCATAATTATCGTGTGTATTTTCCAAACAGTCGAATGGTTGTGGTGCGACGGGATATAAAATTCAATGAGGTGAAAGCCATCAAGTTGTCGCTTGAGAGGGAGCTACAGTTGCATGCAGAGGAGGAGATACTTGCTCCCAAATATGAGCCTTGAAATGTGGATCAGCCACATGAGGAGGATCATGGAGTGGAGGAGTCCACTCACGTAGAGCCAAACATCAGAACGGACAGAAGGCGTGCCACAGAAGCTCAGAGACTAAAGCTTGATGTGGCACAGAATGTAGGAGTCCCTGCATCACAGCACAGACAAAGACAGTCACCTAACCGATTTTTTGGATACATGGCTCTTATGAGAAAGTGTATCATGACAGAGCCATCTTACTTTGAGGAAGCAGTGCAGGAGCACACATGGGTAGATGCCATGGTGGAGGAGTATGACTCCATTGTCACAAACAATGCCTGTGAGATTGTTCCAAGGCCGGTTGGTAAATAAGTGGTAGGTTAAAGATGGATCTACAAGGTAAAGCAAGTTGCTAATGGGAGCGTCAATAATTTTAAGGAAATATTTGTTTCCCGGGGCTTCTCACAGATTGAGGGGATTGATTATGAAGAAACCGTTGCAGTTGTTGCACGGTATTCTTCCATAAGGACCATCCTTGCTCTCTCAGTGCAGATGGGTTGGCACATTCATCAGATGGATGTAAATATTGCGTTCCTTAATGGGATCATTGAGGAAGAAGTGTACATTGAGCAGCCTGAAGGATTTGAGATCTTCAACAGAGAGTCGCATGTTTACAGAATCAAAATAGTTTTGTATGGGCTGAAGCAAGCACCACGTGCTTGGTACACTCGGATCGACAACTATTTCACTAGACTTGGCTTCACCAAGAGTGAGGCGGATGAAAACCTATACCAAATTATGGTGGAGGGTAATATTTTAATCATTGTTATTTATGTTGATGATTTAATACTAATGGGTGATGAGCAGTTGATACACTCATGCAAGGCAGATATTGCAAAGGAGTTTGAGATGAAGGATTTGGGCCTCCTTCATTATTTCCTTGGATTGGAAATATGGCAGCAAGAAGGTGAATTGTTTGTGTTTAAAGGAAATTTTGGTCGGGAGATACTTGGTAAGTTTCACATGGAGGACTGCAAGCCCATGGATACTCCTCTTCTAGGAAATTGGAGGAAAGAGGATGCTACATCGGGAGAGGATGTGGAAACCACTGTTTATTGACAATTGGTGGGTTCACTCACGTATTTAGCTAATACAAGACCGGACATATGCTATGCGGTGAACCAACTTAGTCAAGTGATGGTTAAGCCTACCAAGCTCTTTTGGAAGGCAAGAAAGCATGTCCTGGGGTATTTTAGGGGAACATTTGAGTATGGCTTACGGTATAGACAAACGGATGAAGTGAAGTTGCATGGCTTCACGATGCAGATTGGGAAGGAAGCCTAACGGACAGAAAGAGCACATCAGGAGGGGTTTTCAGCATCGGATCAAAAGAATTTTCTTGGTACAGCAGGAAACAAAGATCCATGGCACTCAGTTCAACGGAAGCAGAATACATGACAACAAGTCAAGATGCATGTGAGCCTATCTGGATGAGGAATATCCTGGTTGGGTTGTTCGGTTCTCATTTAGATCCTACAGTGATACATTGTGATAATCAGAGTTGCATTAAACTCTCGATTAATTATGTGTTTCATGACATATCTAAGCATATAGATATCTGGTATCATCATATCAGAGATTGTGTGTAGTGGAAGATCATGTTGCTTCAGTACATTCCTACAGAAGATCAAGATGTAGATATTCCGACGAAGGTGCTCAGCAGGAGAAAATTTGAATACCATAGAGGCACGATCGAGGTGAAGGATAATCCCTATCTTGTTGAGAGTGAGTGTTGAGATTCAACAAGATGATGAGCTTAGTGAAAATTAAGCACCTTCACTAGGTGGGGCTCGTAGGCTATTTTTAGGTGTATGTCTATATTTAGATATGGTGAGCAGATTCTATAAGTTGTAGGATGCTCTTTTTAGATGGTTGGTAATATGTGAAAAATAGATGAGATTCTATTTTTAGAAGATTGGGTGAAGTATATTTATAGATCACTAATCTAAAAATAGATGCATGTCGATTATTATTAACACTTAATAATAATCCAACAATAAATATCAACTTATTCTCTCGGAGCACTTTATTTTAGCGAAAATATTTCGAAAATCAGTGGGCTGAAGGAATTACACAATTCCTAGGGTGGTTGGTGACTCATGCATGGAGGACTCAGTTAGAGCTGAAGTGGCAAAGTTGTGACAGAGTTGGAAGAGTATTTATGGGAGTTGTTATTCAGTTTAACTCAGTTAAATGAGTTAAACTCAGTTGTGCTAGTTGTATCTAGTTCTAACTGGAGATACACTAGTGAGAGTTTAGTGAATTAATTATTTAATTAAGTCATAACTAGAGACTCACTTGCAACTGAACAAATACAACAGTTAACTACTTTCATGTTAGTTCTAGTGGAGACCCAGTGGAGAGATAGGTGAAAGGGTGAGATGGACTATCTGGTGTGACTATAGTGATGCATTCAATGCACCTTACATACATTGGAGATGCCAATGAGGATTGTGTAGTCAAGGCAAGGCCAATTCGAATTCATTTAAAGGTCTTCTTCAGCACGGATTGCGCAATGGAGGCAAGCTATCAAGAGGCAATAAAATGGTGCATAGATATGCAAATTTCTGCATGACAGTGTGTAATGATTGTTGATTGTACTGAGAGTTTGATGTACTAATATTTGTATGATATTATTACATGATCCATTGATATACATAATATATGATAGTTGGCATTTTTAGCTTTAAGCTATCCCGTTAAACAATTGTGTTTATGTGCGATTCATTTTGCTTCATATGTGTTTTGCTATTGGCGATTTAATTTTCGCAAAGAATTAAGTGGAAGGATTATTTATTTAACATAATATTAATTTGTTATATAAGGAGAATCTGATAATACTATCAGTATTAATAAATTTCTACATGGCTGATATCTAAATTTTTATTTCCGCTGCATATATTTCTAGAGGTTAAAATACTAGTGATTTTATTTTTCGGAAATTCAAAATTTATTTCTTTAAATAAATAATTTTTTGTGGAGAAATAAATCTATTTTTATATTAGGAGATTTAACATGGTATGATATATTTCTAGATACCTTTGAGAAAGAGATCTGAGATCACTAGGGTTTGCTGTTGGAAAAATACTGAGAGGGGGGGGGGGGTGAATCAGTATTTAGAGCTGACTGAAAACTTTTTAGTTTTCCTTTCTCTTAAAACCATATGCTACATTACTGAATCCAACTTGTATGTCCAGATATCTTATTATGTCTTTACGTAGATCATTGCATCATTCATTGATCAGATGTTTAGTAAGCAGTAAGCATGAACAGAAATAATAGAACAAACCATCAAACATAAACAACACATATGAACACTAGTATTTAAGGTGGAAACCCAATTCGGGAGAAAACCACCGTTGTTGTTATCTCAGTCTTCAATATTTATTGTAAAGAAAACTTCTTACAATTTATGCTAGCGTAGACTTGTACCAGCACACAGGCACTCACCTGTAGAAAGGGTACAACCTTTTCTCGTTCTCTAGCCACTACTGGAAGGGAGCTCCAACCCCCTGATTTTAACACCAACTTTTACTAGCAGGATACTTCCACTTTCATACAAAAGGCTTCAACCCTCAGATTCACCAGATTTCTTCGATTTATTCATCAGACTTCAGTCAGGTATTCATCATTTCTTTTTGCTAATCATCGTAGAGATTTATCATTTCTAGATCATATCCATAGGTGCATCATCTATGCAGATATCTCTTAAAGAGATTTATTTATTAACAACCTTTCCACATGCACACACTGAACCATAATGCGCTTCTCCTTATATAGTTTTTCCTTTATCAATACCATGAGAAGAAAACCACTCAAATACTAACGGTATTCATATCAAAAGTCGAACCACTTCAAATTGAAATCCCAATCTTCATTCTTCCATGCACGAATTGTCCCAAAGGTAATCTTTTTCTCCGCCAAATAATACTATAGCCAAGGATAAGTAACATTAACATGCCGCTGATGGTTTTCTTTCTTTTATTGGAACTTTATTTATCAAATTCATGGAATTTGATAAATAAATATTATTCACAACCTTTGGTAATCAAATATATATAATAGAACTTTATATCAATAATCAGTGCTTTTATCAAATTGCCTTTTAAATAGACCTTTGGATATGGCCCCACATGCATAATCGACGGCTTAATCAATATAATTTAAAATTGGGCCCATTGCTAACGATCGTTTCCATCCGATGGTTGTTATCATGTCGCGCCGCCTCATTTGATCGGATGGATGTCGCTCGACGAAGACACGCGAACAATAACATGCGATGGATGCCTTACTTTGGTTAACCTTCACGCATCTTTCTCATACGACCACCGTCCGATGGCTTCCCTCCAGATCGACAGTGCTCAACAATATTACTGGGCATCCTGTGTCGAACAATAACGCGCGATGGCTCCAAGTGGTGAGCGGTTTTCTGAAATCGTACAGGGACGCATGTCGCCCATTCTATGGAATCACTCCCCACCTCTTGAATATCGCTTTCCCATCGAAAGCGGTGCGATGAAAACCGGAAACCACTTGTACTATTCCTCCTTCGTGGTTCCGCACTTCGCTCAAGGTTTCATCCGTCTTTATTCCGTCATTGCTACATTTCTTCACGAAAGTATAACTTTGTTTTAATTGTTCTTCCTCCGCATTATCATTTCATATAACCATAATATTGTTATACAGCTTCGATGAAATCCTTATGGACTATTTAACTCAGTTATTTTTCATTCAACAGGGACACCTTTCTTTGTATTGTCTAACACATGCGGAATGCACTATTACTTTGACTTATAGAGCTTATGTGCCCTGCACACACAGAGCACGTCCATGGCTCACTCTCCCAACAGGACTTCACACAGAGTTTCAGGGCATTCCATATGATAATTGAACCAATCAATACCCAAATACTCTCGGTATTCTCCACCCATCAGAGTATCATCAGAACTCAATCATACACAGGATTTCCTTTATCCTCCATTAGGATGCATACATTATGTTCACACATGAATTACCATTTACTAGAACATTCACTTATTCTTTTTTATTCGATGGCCTTTGTCTCCTACTCTGTTTCAATTCACTTCTTGTCTCTGTTCCTTGACTGATACTATTTTCTGTAAATGCACTCCTCCTCTGTTCTTCTGCTACTGCTTCAGATGCTCCTTCTTTGCCATTTCCTTTGCCATCAATGACAACATTTCCAACAATCTCCCCCTTTGGCATTGATGGCAATACTCTTCCTCTGTTTTTCTTATAGAAGCCCCTCTTTTCTTTTCCTCCCCCTTTGACATCAATGGCAAAGGGTTGATCAATTTCCTTTGTATCGACAATACCATGCGCCCCCTGAGATCATGCTGCGTCTTCAAACATAATATTCAATGAAATAATAGAAATGACTTATACAAACAAGATAAAAAGTTCTCAAACATGACAAACAAGTAGAGTGCCAATAATGCATCCTTTCCTCATGACCAATGCTCCCCCTTAGCCTGTGCATCCTAAATATTTTCAATGGGAGCATATCCAATTTAATATTCTAAATTTAAGCAAATCTAATCTTCTGCATGGCAGAGACTACTCCCAGATCCTGTCTGAGATATTCGAACGCTTCCCTAGGTAAAGGTTTGGTAAATATATCAGCAACTTGTTCTTTGGAGGGCACATATTCCAACTTCACCTTTTGTTCAAGCACTTGTTCACGTAAGAAGTGATACTTTATGGGAATTTGCTTGGTCTTGGAATGCATAACAGGATTCTTTGACATACTGATGGCACTTGTGTTATCACACATAACGGATATAGGAGGTGAACATTTGATTTGAAAGTCTTGTAAGGTTTGCATCATCCAGAGAAGTTGAGTGCAACATGATGCGACAGCCACATCTTCTGCTTCTGATGTAGAAAAGGCAGTAGAGCTTTGCTTCTTGTTGAACCAAGATACTAACCGGGGCCCCATATAGAATGCACCACCACTAGTGCTTTTCCGATCATCAACATTTCCAGCCCAATCTGCATCAGTGTATGCATGAAGGGTAAGATCAACATTCTTTGGATACCATAGTCCAAAGTCTTGAGTTCCTTGTAGATATTTGAATATTATTTTCACAGCTTGAAGGTGAGAATCTTTTGGATTAGCTTGGAATCGTCCAACAATCCCAACTACATGCATAATGTCTAGTCTTGTCCCAGTGAGATAAAGTAGACTTCCTATCATAGATATGTATTCTGGTTGATTCACCATGGG
The DNA here is from genome assembly GCA_034641835.2 of Pinus albicaulis. NCBI lineage: Eukaryota > Viridiplantae > Streptophyta > Pinopsida > Pinales > Pinaceae > Pinus > Pinus albicaulis. The sequence continues at coordinate 5,388 of JAXQQM020061510.1, read as the reverse complement.
GGAATCATCATTAGAACTGAGATTACATCCAGTTATCATTGGTCTACTTACAGGTTTGCAATCTTCCATGCCATACTTCTTCAAGATTTTCTTGAGGTATTTTGCTTGTGATAAGAATATGCCATTTGTTACTTGTTGCACTTGCAAGCTAAGAAAGAATGTTAGTTCCCCAAGTAAAGACATTTCAAATTCTTACTGCATATCAGAAGAAAATTTCTGACTCATAGACTCTTCATTACTTCCAAAAATGATATCATCAACATATACAACCACAATCAATAGTTTGTCATTTTTCAGTTTTTGTGTATAAGTTGTTATCAGCAGACCCCTTTGAAAATCCTTGTTGATGAAGATATTTGTCAAGACAATAGTACCATGCCCTTGGAGCTTGTTTGAGACCATATAGAGCCTTTTTAAGTCTACAAACAAGTTTTTCATCATTTCCCAAAATGAATCCTTCTAGTTTTTCTATGTAAACTTCTTCTTATAGATCACCATTGAGAAAAGCAGATTTAACATCCATTTGATAAACTTCGATTTGTTGGAAGCTTGAAAAAGAAAGAAACATTCTTATGGCTTCAAGTCTGGCTACAAGAGAAAAATTTTCTTCAAATTCTATACCTTCTTGTTGAGCATACCCCTTGCAAACAAGTCTAGCTTTATTTCTTATAATATCCCCATTCTCATTTAACTTGTTTTTGAATATCCATTTAGTTCCAATGACATTTTTGTCATGAGGTCTTGGTACTAATTCCCAAGTGTGATTCTTTTCAATTTGATCAAGCTCTTCATTCATGGCTTGAATCCAAGATTCATCTTTGCTAGCTTGACTGACACTGTGAGGTTCAATAGTGGACAGAAATGCCAGATTGCTAGAAGATCCCACAAGAGTCCTTCTTGTTTGTACACCTGATCCCTTTTCTCCCAAGATTTGAGATTTTGGATGATTCTTTTGAACATATCTGGATGGAGCTTTTTCAAATAAATCATCTTCAGGTTCTTCATTGGGTTCACTGTCTATATCATTTCTATTTGATGTAGAAGGATATATGTCATCATCATCTTCATCTGTTGTTTTTTTTTCTTCTTTTGGAGCTGCAGGAGACTCATCAATAACAACATCAATACATTCAACAATCTTCCGAAGTCTTTTATTGTAACATTTATATGCTCTACTCCTAGAGGAGTAACCAAGAAGTATTCCTTCATCTGCTCAGGGTTCAAATTTGCCAAGTTTTTCATCATTATTCTTGATAAATAATTTTCTTCCAAAAATTCTAAAATTCTTTACAGTGGGAGGATTACCATACCAGAGTTCATATGGAGTTTTATCACTATTCACATGAACATGTGCCTTGTTGAGAATTTTTACTGCTGTATGTGCTGCTTCTCCCCAAAATGTGTCAGGTGTTTCGAAATCATAAAGCATAGCTCTAGCCATTTGTTGAACTGTTCTATTCATTATTTCTGCAACACCATTTTGTTGTGGAGTGCCAGCTACAGAAAACTGTCTTTTTATTCCATGTTGTTCACAAAATTGAAGGAATTCATCTGATGTATATTATCCTCCTCGATCAGATATGAGACACTTGATTTTTAGATCTAATTCATTTTCAACTAGTGCTTTGAAGATCTGAAATTTCTCAAATGCTTCATATTTGTGTTTAAGCAGCCCAATCCAACACATTCTAGAGAAATCATCAATAAATAAGATATAGTATTGTTCACCACGTGGTGACTTTTTCTTCACAGGTCCACATATGTCAGTATGAATGAGTTCAATAGGCTTACTTGATGATCCTTCCTTGGCATTAAATTGTACTCTGGTTTGCTTACCGAATTGGCAAGATTTGCATATGATATTTTCAGGTAGAGTAATATTGGGAAGATCACGAACATCTTTAAGTCTGCTTGATTTGTTGATTTGAGAGAAGCTCGGATGCCCCAACCTTCTATGCCATAGCCAATTTTCTGAAGATTTACTCAAATAACAGTGTTCTTTGCAGTTCTTTAATACATACAGGTTGCTTGGAGTTCTTTTTCCTTTTATAATTGTTTTACCTGTATCAAGATCACGTACCACACATTCTTTTGAACTAAAGACAACTTCAGTTCCTTGATCACACATTTGACTTACACTTAACAGGTTATGCTTTAATCCATCCACATACATGACATCATTAGCTTTCACCTTTTCTTTTAGAAAAACAGACCCTTTTCCCTTAATGACCGCAGGAGTATCATTTCCAAATGTAACATTCTTTTCTTTTTCTAGAGAACTATATGCAAGAAGTTTGTTTTTGTCACCTGTCATGTGTCTTGAGCATCCACTATCAATGTACCATTGATTTTCTTCATCTTCTGCAAATAACGCTATGCCACAATTTTCAACCTATAATTCCTTCTTTTTCCATACTTTGGAGCTTGAAGGAACATGTTCTTTTGGCTAAACTTTGCTCCTACATTCAAATTCTTCATGGCCAAAGTTATTGCAATAAGCACATTCAACTTCATTTTGAAGAGGAGAAAAATTGTTATAGGTATTCTTCTTTGTTTCAATATCAATCCTTTTCTTTCTTGCTTCTCTTGTCATGATGGTTTTATATGCAACACATTGAACATCTTTATGACCAAAGTTGTGACATGAGAAACAATGTCCATTGAAGAATAAATTTTTGCGATCATGAAATCTTCTACTTGAATTTACCTGTTGATTGGTGTTTCTTTGAAAGATATTCCTGTTAGTGTTATTTGAATTGAGATGATCATGCTTTACCTGTAAAGATTCTTTATTCCCTTGTTGAGTGGCAGCATGTTGTATACCATCTGTAGCTGCTTTTAGATAATTTGGTGCTGAAGCCTGAGAAGATTCTCTGATATATCCAAGACCTGTCTTTATAAGAGGAGAACGTTGTAACTTGATAATCTCATCTAAGGTTTCAGATCCTTTAGAAAATCTAAGATTTAGAGTCTTTAATTTCTCAAGTTCTTTTCTTAGACTTACTACTTCACACTCTAATTTCTCATTGTGTTTCTCCTTTTCTTCAAGCTAATTTTTCAGAGTTTCTATGGTTATTTTAATTTCTTCTAAGAACATTTTGAGTTGATTGTTTTCATCAAGAAAATCATTGTCCTCTAGAGCATCCACAAAAGTATCCTTTTCTTCTCTAGATTCTTTTTCAAATGCCATGAGAAGTCTAAGATCTTGTTCACATTCTTCCTCACTATCAGATAACCCATCATTGTCTTCATGAGTATAGTAACTTTTTCTAGTGCTAAAACGATTCTTATTCCTTCTTGCTACTTCCTTCCCCTTTTTATGTGTTTCTTTATGAGGACACTTAGCAGCATAATGACCAAATCTTCCACAATCAAAACATTTGAAAGGAAGCTTACCTCTGAACCGTCCTGTGCCAAGTTGAAGTTTCTTTACAAATTTTATCTCATCTTCTTCGGAGATATATCCTGATCCTTCTGTTTTTTGTACTTCCTTCCCTTTTGTAGAAGTTCTAAAGACTACTTCTTTGACTTCAGATAGTCCTCCTCTTCTCATTTCATATGTAGTTAGTATGCCATGAAGTTGCACCACAGTAAGATTTTGAAGATCCTGCTTTTCTTCAAGAGCAGAAACTTTTGACTCAAATTTTTCCATTAGTGATCTTAAAATTTTCTCAACCAGAGTAGATTCGGTTATTGTTTCTCCCATATTTCTCATACGATTTACAATATCATCAAGACGTAAAAAGAAATTTGCAATGCTCTCCTCATTATCCATTTTTAGATTCTCATATTGAATTATGAGAGTTTGGAGTTTAGCAATTTTTACCTTTGCATCACCTTCATAACTTAGAATGATTTTGTCCCATATTGCCTTTGTTGTATTCAGCTGCATGAATTTGACAAATTATGATTCAGTTAGACTTCCCAATAGAGAATTGACCGCCTTTGCATTGGTTTCATAATTCTTTCTTTCCGTCGAATCTATTGGTACTGCAGCTGGATATTGATATCCTCCTTCAACAATTTCCCATACATCTTGTCCTAGAGACTGAAGATAGGATCTCATCCTTGTTTTCTAGAAGATTAAATTGTTTCCGTTAAAGAGCAGAGGCCTGATAGATGTTGTTCCATCTTGCTTGATCTTCCTTCTAGCGGCTAAGATTTTTCAGAAGGACCGGCTCTGATACCAATTGTTGGAAAAATACTGAGAGGGGGGGGGGGGTGAATCAGTATTTAGAGCTGACTAAAAAAATTTTACTTTTCCTTTCTCTTAAAATCATATGCTACATTACTGAATCCAACTTGTATGTCCAGAGATCTTATTATGTCTTTACTTAGATCATTACATCATTCATTCATCAGATGTTTAGTAATCAGTAAGCATGAACAAAAATAACAGAACAAACCATCAAACATAAAAAACACATATGAACACCAGTATTTAAGGTGGAAACCCAATTCGGGAGAAAACCACCGCTGTTGTTATCTCAGTCTTCAATATTTATTATAAAGAAAACTTCTTACAATTTATGTTGGCGCAAACTTATACCAGCACGCAGGCACTCACCTGTAGAAAGGCTACAACATTTTCTCTTTCTCCAGCCACTACTGGAAGGGAGCTCCAACCCCCTGATTTTAACACCATCTTTTACTAGCAAGATACTTCCACTTTCATACAAAAGGCTTCAACCCTCAAATTCACCAAATTTCTTCGATTTCTTCATCAGAATTCAATCACGTCTTCATCATTTCTTTTTGCCGATCATCGTAGAGATTTATCATTTCTAGATCATATCCATAGGTGCATCATCTATGCAAATATCTCTTAAAGAGATTTATTTATTAACAACCTTTCCACACGCACACACTGAACCATAATGCGCTTCTCCTTATATATTTTTTCCTTTATCAATACCATGAGTAGAAAACCACTCAACTACTAATGGTATTCATATTAAAAGTCGAACCACTTCAAATTGAAATCCCAATCTTCATTCTTCCATGCACGAATTGTCCCAAAGGTAATATTTTTCTCCGCCAAATAATAATTTATCCAAGGATAAGTAACATTAACGTGTCGCTGATGGTTTTCTTTCTTTTATTGGAACTTTATTTATCAAATTCATGGAATTTGATAAATAAATATTATTCACAACCTTTGGTAATAAAATAGATATAATAGAACTTTATATTAATAATCAATGCTTTTATCAAATGGCTTTTTAAATAGACCTTTGGATCCGGCCCCACATGCATAATCGACGGCTTAATCAATATAATTTAAAACTGGGCCCATTGCTAACGATCGTTTCCATCCGATGGTTGTTATCGTGTCACGCCGCCTCATTTGATCAGATGGATATCGCTCGGCGAAGACGCGCGAACAAT
>JAXQQM020066952.1:0-67217 GCA_034641835.2 Pinus albicaulis | reverse complement strand
CACTCAGAAACTAACCTTTTCTTTTTCCCATCATTTTCCTTTTGTTTTCCATTTCCCTCATCTCCTTCTTAGAATTACCTTTACGAGTTTAAAAACCCATTTTAAAACTCCTTTTTAGACTATATTGAAACCCCAAAAACCCTTTGAAAACCATTGAACATCTTCTTTTTTAGTAATAAATCTTAAGCCCCCTTAAGGCTAAGTCCTTAACCACTTCGATCATATGCCTACACCACAGGACCAAGTGTCAACTGCGGGGGCGTTGTTGTATCACATTAACCAAATGGGTTGATTGAAAAGCCCATATCCGATCTTTGAACGTACGTTAGCCTCCTCTTAACCCCCGAGTCACATTATCCTTCATATAACCTTTAACCCCGCAATTGGGCACACAGCCACATAAAACATATCCTACCCAAAAACATTAAAAACCGTATATTATTCGAAACTTTGGGTTCTTATGGTTTTTTCAAGGTTTTTTAAACGATCAGTCTGGCTTGATATCACGGTTGAAATCAACCCACGGATAGACGGTGCGAACCTATCAAACCCGGTGGAACACGGCGCGGGTACACCGAAGTGAACCACCGTGTCCTGGACACTATTCCGGAAACCACCGTCCATCGCGCATTATCGTTCAGACCAGGACGCCTAGCGATATTGCTGTGCGCTGTCCAATCTGGGCCCAATCATCCAATGGTGATCGCTTGCCGAAGCTGTACGATGGTTAACAAAGATGTGCACACAATAACCGGGCTATCGTACATGCGGCAACGACATCTCCACCGTCAATCTGATCTGCAAATCGACGGCCCACAATTCATCACCCGATTCCTCCGTTTGACTTTCAACCTCCGCTCCCGATTGTCGATCTCTGTGCGATCGACGGCTCAAATTCAATATTTTTTCGCCCATTCCACGATCTCTCCCGATTGATCCCGACCATTGGATGATGCCATCCAACGACCATGCTTCCTCCATTCATCCTTTGAAGCAGTTAACCTATAAAAGCAGGGTTTTATAATGGTTTTTGTATTTTGCAGGGTTTTAAATCATTGTCTTGCAATTTTCAAAGAAGATTCAGAGACGGAGGGTGACGACCCTCCCATTTTCGATTCATTAAAGGAAATCATCCACAGGGTGGAAATGCACGTTTCATCAGTGTTTCCTCAGGCATGGATGCCTCATAAACCCTATGTAGCCCTGCGCACCAGCAAGAAAGCCATGAATTGGGCACAGTAAAAGAGTATTAGTGCCGAAGACCAAGATGAACCAGAATAGAGGATTAATGGACAGATTTGTAGGGATTACGTCTAAGATTCTTATCAAAAGCCTAATCCCTGATTCAAAACACAAGTTAAAGAAGATCTAAAGGGTCTTGTCAATAGGAACACCTCCACCGCCACAAAATGAGGCAAATTGATCCCTTTAGTTATCACGACGCCACCTGTGCCTCAAAATATTCAATCAGAAGCTGAATTTATTGATCAGGCACCTACAGCCTCACAGAAAATCACAGGCTATCGAAAAAATAATACTAATCAAGGTTCTTATCTCCAAATTGTTGGAAAAACTATTTTAAAGGTTAAATAATAGTCTAGAAGCAGATCTTTTCAATCATTATGCCTCGAAAGACACAAGCAGAGTTATGAAGCAGAGTTATAAATGATTACATTCCCACCTTATGCCTTGCTTGGTTCCCAAAGGACAGGAATTACATTGATTACATAATTAATAATACTTGACCCCTGGGAAATCCTCCCACCTCTTCATTCTTCTATAAATACTTCTGTAGAATATGAGCAAATGTTGGTCTCTGGACATCTGAATGCATGTAATAGTTATTATGAAGCTATTGATGCCCTGTTTGCAACTTGAAGATACATAAGCTAACATGAGAAGTTTGAAGTGGTAAAGACCCACCGGGCTTGCTGATTGTAACTGGTTCGAACATAAAATACAAGATACTGATTAAAATTATTTCAATGCAGGCTAGTTTAAAGGCACTAACCTGATCTCAGAATACTTTATGTTTTTCTTATTGAATATGTTGAAAGCAGGGTAGTTTAAAGGCACTTACCTGATCTTAAGCTTTTCAACTGTTTTTGTAATGTTTTCTAATTAAAAGTATTTCAATGCAGGCTGGTTTAAAGGCACTAACCTGATCTCAAAATACTTTTATGTTTTTCTTATTGAATATGCTAAAAGCAAGGTAGTTTAAAGGAACTTACCTGATCTTAAGCTTTTTCAAACTGTCTTTTAATGTTTTCTAACTGAAAGTACTTCAAAGCAGGCTAGTTTAAAGGTATTAACCTGATCTCAGAATACTCTCATGTTTTTCTTTAAGTACATGCTGAAGCAATATAGTTTAAAATAACTTACTTGATCTCAGGCCGTTTCACTATATCTCCATTTGTTTGTTCTTCATTTCCTATCTGTTTCATTCCATAAAATCACCTTAAGAGATCCTTTGACATAAGTGACTTGCCCCATGGATCCTGCTTGAACCTTGCTATCCAATTAAAATCCTCCTATCTCCATAGCCCAATGGGTTAAAACTGTCTATGCCTTTTCTATCAGCCAAATCATTCCTTCACCTGCAGAGACCTCCACCCTTCATTTTGAAACTGCCTTCACCTTCATCATGTCCTTGCCCAACCAAAACAAACAAAACCAAAACCCAAGCTCTTAATAAATAGCCTAATATCACTATTTCATATTTTAAATATCACATCTTTAAACCCATTCATAGAGAGATCCCTCTCTAGATTCAGGAGGGCTAGATCCTAGAATCCCAAAGCTGGTTGAAACGATGTTGCTTCTGCAGTTTTATTCTTACCAATATGCTAAAATTACATATTCCTAACATTTCTGGTGACTCCACTGGGGATCAAAACCCAGAATCATCTTCATTTAAGGATAACCATAGAAAATCAAGGATTCGGTTCAAAAATAATTGCTATATCAAACCAGCTGAGCCACCAGCTCCTAACATTTTTGGTGACTCCACTAGGGAACTACTTCCCTTAAGAAATTCATAGAACTTGTGAGTAATAAGCAGCCTTTTCAAGAACTGCCAAAGAATGGTAATCATGATAAAAATTATTTGAATCAGTGACAAACTAGGCAAACCCTAGGATTCTCCTAAGACTTTATCCAACCTTGAAAAATCTGCTGGCTTAGCCATAAGAGTAAACTGTCTTTGTCTCATAACCATAGCTAAGTTTTGAAACAGAGTTAGGATATTCTTAAAAAACCATACAACTAAAAAATAACTCAGAAAACCTGAAAATATTTCAGATTGGTATTCAATAAACATGGTGATGGACCATAAGACCTTTTACCTCTGAAAAGAGCTAAAAACTTCCACTTGGCAACTCCACAATCCTGAACAGACCTTAAGACTCCACTGGGAAGAACCCTTATCATTGTAACATCTTTCAAACTCAGTCACAAGGCTACAGGACTGAAATTTTTCCAAAACAGACTAGTTAACCTCTTAAAGATTGTCATACCTGGTTGAGCTTATCTTGTTTATTTTTGGGTCTGAAAAACATAGCATAGTGGCTTCTAGAAATATTCACACTAGAGCCTATCCTGACCCTGATCCACCTGAGATAGTTGATAACCCAGAAAGTATCCTTAGGAAGTTCCCTAATATAAATTTGTCAACTGTTTTCAGATCACCCTTGAGAGCCAATTATGTCCCTGAAAATCTTTCAGCTCTACAACAATCTCAAGTTGACTTAGTAAATCCATTTAGAACTAGGTCTCTTGGTGATTTAGATCAGTTATATTCTGATTCTTCACTATGATCCCCACAAACAAGTGAACCTCTTGGTAGTAGAGAAACAACACCTCCTGATTTGCATTTTCTTCACAGCTTAGGTGCCCCTCATCCAAGATCAACTCAACAGTCTATTCCTGGTCCATCCACTTCTTCTCACCCTACATCCACTGTTAAAATCACCTCACTTTAGCCCACTTTCCCTCTTGTAAATCCACCTCCACCTCCTGCCATGGCCGCATGGTATGCTCCCCTAGTCCTTCCTGTACCACTAGTCAATATTCCACAAGACTATCAGTCCAAAATTCCATTATATGATGCTAACAATGCTACAACTGCATCACAACATGTGGATAAGATGAATTACTACTTTGACAGAAATGAAATTGATGATGATCCGGTCAAACTTAGGTTATTTGCTCAGAGCTTAGGGGGAGAAGTGAGGAATTGGTTCAAAGGTTTAACCCCCCATAGTATCCGTGATCTACAAGCCTTCCATCAAACATTATTAAACAAATGGGAAGTAAAGAAAAACCCTCTCCAAGTCCTTCGACTATAGAATTTGAGACACTAGTGAAAGTGTGCAAGATTATTGCACTAGATTTAATAGTGTGTATAATGCACTTTCCCCTAACTAAAACTTGGACAAGGCCTTACTTAAACAATTTTCCAAGGTTTGATCCCCAGATGGCCTATCAGCTGAGAGAGAGATCCGTTAACTCTTGAAGATATGCAAAAAGGAGCTCTTGCTGTGGAAGTTAACTTAATGGAGAAAAGAGAAAGAATGAAGAATGAGAAGAGAGTGTCCTTTAGAAAGGAATCTACACCTTCCACTTCTAGTTCAAAGATGGAAAGAATGATGGAGGAGATGATGAATAAAATGAGCATCCTTGAGAGAGCACAAGAAAGTCAAAACCAAACTGCTCCTCAAAACAAGAACTAGAACAAGAATCAGAATTGTAGAAGGAACCAACCTCCAAACAAACCTAGGGAAGATGATCAACAGATCACTCCTCCCTTTCATCCAAACTATATAAGTGAGGTTGAGGAAACAGAGGAGATAACAGAGGAAGATGATATCGACATGTTGGGAGTAGATAATGATGACTTTGAGATTCATTTTGATAAGGAACAAGGTTTTCATACCCCTTATAATGACAACAAAGATGATAATGCAATTTATTTTCAAGACATGGAAAATGTCATCATAGAGCCTCAAAAAGAATATGACCTTAGAAGCAAAACCAATCAACAGAATCCCAACACCAAAACCTCTAACAAATATTCACAAAACAACACTACAACCAAGCCTAAAATTGTCAAACAAAAGGATAAATCAGTAGCTGTGAATTCTGATAGAGATAGAGAGAAAGGCACTCAAAACAAAGAAAAGCAGAGTGCGAACATTAGTAGTACTACCACTTTAGCTAGTACTCCTCTTAAGACCATTTTGTCAAAAACGAGTAGAAGAAATCAGCAAGTTGATGTTGCTGATAGACTGGCAGATAGTAAGGCTGAGACAAGTTCATCAAAGAACCAGATTCTTTTCAACCTAGAGCAGGAAATTTCAAAGATCAGAATCTCTGTTCCCCTGACTGAGTTAGCTACCCAGAATGTATACAGGACCCAAATTTTGAAGGCTTTAAATATTGAGGATAATAATGACCTATTGGGGAATTTTTTGGTCTAAAATGGGCCTCCTAAGAAAATTATAAAATAAATTTCTTCACAATTAGAAACATGCAAGAATACACTGCACTGCAGACTGGACTTTGACTACACACACCCCCTATAAGAGATGCATATATTATGCACCAGAATTTTCTTTCTTTTTCTGCACTTATACTATAATTTATATCTCCTGAATTTCTTTTACCTCAAAAAATTTTAGAAGTGTAAATGGAGTGTCACAGAGTAATGATCTCATCCATGAGTTAGGGACTCACATAAACATACTTTCGATGGGTCCTACTACACGAAAAATGAGAAATACATAAAAAACGTGATTGTAATCACGTTTTTTTATGTATTTCCCATTTTTCATGTAGCAAGGTTGATTGAAAGTATGCAACATGGTTACTCCTTGGATGAGGAATTAATTTTTTCATCCAACGAGTGCTCCCACTTGAAATTTGAGTAAAAATTATGGGAGATAAGTTGAAAATACGAGTTGAAAAAGTAGTTTTATTATTTTATTATTTTTTAATATTTTTACCCTTTTATTTAAAAATTGGTAAAGTATCCCCCATGGTTGACATCATCGTCTTGAATCCTATTGGTTGTTATAAAGTTTATTTTTGTTGTACATTTTTCTTAGGAGGCACATTTTGGACCTCAAAATTCCCCTAATGAGTCAATCTTAATGATGACCAGCCAGAGCTAATTTTTGGTCCTAAGATTGAAGGTATATATCAAGAGGGACCTGTACCTCCCTTTTATGTGAGTTTTAATGTTCATGACAAGATCCTGCATAATTCTATGCATGACTCTGGAGCCTCGCACAACCTTATGCCAAAGGTGATAATGGAAAGGCTAGGATTAGAAATAACCAGACCTTACAAGGATTTATATTCTTTTGATTCAAACAGAGTAAAGTGCCTTGGCTTGATCAAAGACCTTTGTGTGAGTTTGACCCAAATCCCAGCCAAGTGCATGGTGATGGATGTTGTGGTGGCTGATGTGCCTCCTAAGTATGGCATGTTATTGTCAAGATCATGGGGTGCCAAGCTGCAAGGTACCATACATATGGACGGAACATATGCCACTATTCCTGTTTTTAGCCAGCTCAGAAGACTGTACAGAGAGTCACACATGAAATTCATGGTCAGTAGCCCAGAAAGGCCTGAAAATTATCCCATTTATTCTGTCCATACTGACCTGGATTCGTTTATCTTTTGCAATAATGAATCCACAAAACAGTCAGAGCCAGAACATAGTGAATCAGATAAATAGTTAGAGACCCCAAATCTAGAAATAAATGCAGTTCTAGATATGGAAGAAAACGAGAGAGAAATTTTGGAACAACGCGTTGAAACAACGGACCAGAGTGAACAAAGCCAAGATGGAAAACAACAAACTGCCCCTCACGCTCAACTCCATGACAAACCTGAGAAGGTGAAACAAATACAACTGAGTACCGATATTTCACAACAACCCTTGAGCACGTTGGTTGAAGGGGACAATAACCAAGATGAAACTGAAAATAGTCCTTTGTGGAGTATGTATTTTGATGGGTCATGCACTAAAAACAATGCTGGTGCAGGTGTCTGGATTACCAACACTGAAAACAACCACACAGAAAACATTTCCTGCAAATTAAACTTTCAGTGTTCCAATAACATAGCGGAATATGAATCCCTTCTCTTAGGCTTACATCTATTAAAAAATTTAGGAGCCATAAGAATTAATGTGTATGGGGATTCAGAACTAGTCATTAAACAAGTCAATGGGGATAATAACGCAAATCATCCCAGGCTTAGAGCTTATCGAAACGATTTCATGGACCTTTTAAAAAATTTTGAGGAGTCCAAATTGATTTTTGTTCCAAGAAAAAGAAATATTGCCGCACACAATTTAGCTTTTGCAGCTAGAACATGCTTAACACCATTTGAAACCAAAGACTGTACAACTCAAATTAAGTTTAGACCAGCAGTGCCAGATAAGGAAAAATATTGGAAGGTCTTTGAAGGTGACAAACAGATAGAGGATTTTCCACTGGGCAGGAACGAATTTGAGTCATCTGATTCGGATTCTAAATCCGATGAAAATTTCCTAAAAAAAAAGTCCCCTGAAAAAAGAAAAACCATCTAGTCCCATAGAAATCAACATGTTAAATAAAGAACTTGACACTCATACTGAAGAATACAAGGACACATAAAACTAAGACATTGAGGTATTGTCGTCAAAAGACAAGAACATACCTAGGGGGCTAGCACTGTTAGAAGACCTCTTTGATTTTAACGATGTAGCAAAGAAGCCCATCGTAGAATACATAGAGTCTGAGGTCGAGTAATGCAACATAGGCACTGAGGATCAGCCAAAAATGATTAAATTGGCTAAGTCCTTGCCACCAGACATGAAAAGGAAATACGTTGACCTGTTTAAAGAGTTTTTTGATGTGTTTTCCTGGAGCTATGAAGAATTGAAAGCCTACGATACATAAATCATCCACCACAAGATCCCTTTGAAAGAAAACCAAAAACCCTTTAAGCAAAAACTGCGTAGAATTAATCCAATATAACTGCCTCTAGTAGAAAAGGAAATCAAGAAAATGTATGAGGCAGGAATCATTGTGCCTGTGAGGTTTTCAGATTGGGTTTCTAACCTTGTAGCCGTGAGGAAAAAGACAGGAGAAATCAGATTGTGCATTGATTTCAGAAACCTTAACAGAGCGTCCCTAAAAGACAATTACCCTTTACCCAAAATGGAACACATTCTACAAAGGGTAGTTGGTTCAAAGAGGATTTCTCTGTTAGATGGTTTTTCAGGGTATAACCAAGTTTTAGTACTCCCAGAAGACCAACTCAAGACAACTTTCACCACTCCCTGGGGCACTTTCATGTATGTGAAAATGCCTTTTGGATTAATGAATGCTGGGGCCACTTTCCAAAGGGCCATGGACATTGCATTTTCAGAGGAGATAGGGCACTTCATTGTAATTTACCTTGATGACATAACAATTTATTCCAAATCCGATGAAGAGCATCTAAAACATTTAAGAAAGGTCCTTGAAAAGTGTAGAAGGTTTGGGTTATCTTTAAATCCCAAAAAGATAGTGTTTGGCCTTCAGGAAGGTAAACTCCTTGGCCATATCATATCAGAAGAAGGGATTAAAATAGATCCAAATAGAGTTGAGGGAATACTACAGATTAGCCAACCAAGGAACATAAAATAATTGCAGTCCTTTATTGGAAAGATTAAATTCTTGAGGAGGTTTATTCCCAACTTAGCAGAGCTCCTTAGAAACATGACTAATATGCTCAAGAAAGAAGTAGGAGTGAAGTGGACTGTAGAAACCAAAAAATCCTTTGAATTGGTAAAACATGCACTCACCCGGGCACTAGTCCTAATGAGCCCAGACTTTTCAAAAGAGTTCCTTATTTTCTCCTTTGCCTCAGATCATACTGTGGCTGCAGTCCTGTTGCAGAAAAATCCAGAGGGACAGGAACAACCCATTTCTTTTTTCAACAAGGCTTTAAGGGATGCACCCTTGAAATATAACATAATGGAAAAACAGGCCTATGCTTTGGTAAAGGCCTTAAAGGACTTCAGGGTGTATATTCTACATTCCCGCATCATTGCCTATGTACCTAATATAGTGGTAAAAGACATCTTGTCACAAGACCCAGATGGAAAGAGAGGTAAATGGATTGCTGCTATATTAGAGTATGATTTGGAAATCAGACCAACCAAACTTATTAAAGGTCAGGGCTTAGCTCAACTAATGGTTGAATCTAATCTACAAGCCCTCGACATTAACATGGTAGATGCGTTGGATGAACAGGAAGAATTACCTGATCCCACTGTCGAAAAGCAGTTTCAAAACTCACCTTGGTACACTGATATCTTGTATGTGCTTACAAATCTTAATACTCCTCCTGATTTATCAAAAACAAAGGCAAGGTTTTTAAAGTTGAAAGCTAGGAACTATTGCATTTTAAATGAATGTTTATACTGGAAAAATGCTGATGGTTTATTGCTTAAGTGTTTGCCTGAAGTTGATGCAGAGAGGATCAAACATGAATTCCATGAAGGAGAGTGTGGAGGTCATCTTTACTGGAAAACCACAGCCAATAAAATCCTTAGAGCTAGCTATTACTGGCCCACCCTCTTCCAGGATGTCCATGAAATGATAGTTGCCTGTCACAATTGCAAAATTTTTGAAGGCAAAAGAAAACTTCTTCCTTTACCATTACAACCTATCACTGTTGAAGCTCCTTTTCAATAGTGGGGCCTAGATTTCATAGGGGAAATCCAGCCTGCTTCGTCTGCCCAACACAAATGGATTCTCACAGCCACTGACTACTTCACAAAATGGATTGAAGCCATCCCTTCTAGGAATGCCACAGATTCTGTCATTATAAAATTCCTTGAAGACCATATCTTGTCTAGATTCGGATGCCCTAGGAAGATTATTACTGATAATGCTGCTGCTTTTTGTTCCAAAAAGATGATTTATTTTTGTCACAAGTATCAGATTTCACTTGGTCATTCTACTGCTTACTACCCTCAAGGTAATGGGCTAGCAGAATCATCAAATAAAATTTTGGTGACCATCATCAAGAAGCTACTTGAAGAGAACAAAAAATCATGGCATAACAAGTTGGTGCATGCTCTGTGGGCAGACAGATTGACCACAAAAAAGTCCATTGGAATGTCCCCTTACCAGCTTGTTTATGGAGCAGATGCAGTGTTTCCCACCAGCCTAGGTGTACCAGTAATAAAATTAATCCAAGAAATACAGTCAGAAGAGGACAACATGATTAGGAGGATCAGTCAGACAATACATCTCCAGCAGACAAGGGAAGAGGTTTACAATAGGGCTCAGAAGGTGCAAGAAAACATAAAGAAGTTGTTTGAAAAAAGAACAAAGGCTTGTGTTTTCAACATTGGAGATAAGGTACTCAAATGGGATTCCAAAAGAGAGGATAAGGGTAAACATGGAAAATTTGATAGTTTGTGGCAAGGTCCTTACATCATTCAGTCCACCATTGGTCCAAATGCCTTTTTTCTACAAGAGTTAGATGGCACAGATCTGTTTGGGGGTCCTGTCAATGGCAGGGTCCTTAAGCATTACTACTGCTGAGTTCCATTTTAAAGCTTTCATTTCCATTGTAAATACCATTTTCTTTGTTCAGTCTCATGAAAGAAAAAGTACAAAAACAATAAAAAGAAAAGAAAAGAGGGCAGATTGTGAAAACAAGAAAGGTACAGCCCCATACCAAAAAGAGAAACAAATCTGAAAGTGTGCAAGCTTAAATGCCACTCCTAAAGAACACACTTCTAGTTAGTCAAACTGTCTAATCTTGACTAATTAGCTTTAAATTTTCTGCTGATAGGATAGTGAATTTGATTTGCCAAACTTTTTAATCTTGGCTTATCAGTAGATAGATTAGGATAGAAATGAAAGGTCTAAACATGTTCAAAAACTGAACCTCAGTTTCCAAAGAGAGTTGACTCAAATATGTTTTATTTTCTGAGTCAAAAGATGTAAAAATCTGGTTCTAATCAGCTCAAAATCTGAACCAGAGAAAAAGGAAAGACAACTCAATAAGAGTCAAATCAGAGTTGTAGAAAAGAGGAAGGAAATGTTTTCAAATTTCAGATCTTAAGCCTTCCATTTTTTATTTATTTCTTCTATAAAATAAATGTCTATGTGCAGCTTGTATTTATGCCATAGATCACAACAAGTCAAACATCTTAATCTTGACTTGACTATTTTTAAATTTATGTTTTAGAAATTTAGAGAATGAAAATCTGTTGGACAGTTTAATCCCAACAGATGGTAGATTAGGTAGAGAATCATCTAAACTCAACTACTAAATCTGAGTTCAGGGAGAAATAAGGAGTATAATTAGATTAGATTTACTGCTTTCAAAAGAATAAAATGTTGTAAAAGAGTTTGCCAATCCAAGTGCACTCTAATGAAGGAAAAAATTCTAGATCACGTAGGATTGGGTAGGTATAAAGTTGTATTGATGAAAATCCATTGTTTTCATGGTTGCTAATATGTTTTCAGAAGATCATCCCAGTAAAGGAAGAGTAGCCCAATGGATTAGGCACAGGTCAGCCCCCCATAAAGTACAATGGATGAGGCAACTGGTCAACCTCCCAGAGAATGCAGGTATGAAGTTCTTGATGCCTTCAAGAAGGCACCATCCCCAAGTGGAGCCACTGTTGGCCACCTATAAAATTTGTTCTACCAAAAGGTGGCCAAAACATTTGTTCAGCCTCCAAGAGACAGTTTTAGTGCTAAAATGTTTTCTCTTGAAGCCTCTGGAAGCTTTCATGACCATGTCTAAATATCTTCACCACTTTTTCCCTTCAAGACTCAGAAATCTTGTTGTTTTCCTAGCCAAAATACTGCTGCAAAGCCACCATTTTCCCCTTCTCCCACTCAAAAATAACCTTCATTTGTTTCCCTTCTTCTCCATAAAAATCTATTTTTTCATGAGTTCTCTTCTTCCATTCATGAAAATCCATTTTCTAAGGTTCAAATACTCCTTATTTGCCTTATAGAAACCCCTAAAACCCTTCAAAAACCATTGAAAATCAATGAAAAAACCCATTTCTTGTTAAGGGTTTAAGCCCCTTTTGGCCAAGTCTCAACCACTTCCCCACCAAGTGCCCATGTTGCAAAGACCAAGTGCTAACCCCTCCTGGCACTCATCACATCGCAAAATTTCAAAGTGCGCAAGTCTTGTGTTCCTTTTAAAAACTTGTGATGTGATAAACTCTTTTTATACAAACCTTCCCGATCGCATCGCAAAAACCCAGCGCGCAAAGTTGTTTCACATATTTTAAAAACTTGCGATGCGATCATGCTTGTATTATAAATCCTCGATTGCATCGCATTTTATAGATATCTGTGGGCCCGCCTTTGGCGCTTTAAACCTTATAATATTTCCATTCTTGATCCACGTTTTCCTTTGTAAAATCCAAAAACCCACTTTTCCAAAGTTTGGTCTAAAAACCCAAGTCATATGTTAAATACAATGGGTAGATTGAAAAGAGTTGATCACGTGATCGCAATCACAGAAAATACAATGGGTAGATTGAAAATCCCATGTCCAAACTTCCAATGTGCAATTGGCCCTTGTCATACAAAGCCCCGGCCATATGTTTCTCCATCCGCCCAACCGCCCAGCAATCGGGCGCCAAGCCACTTTTCCTCCACCCAAAGCAGAAATCATTGTTTTATATTTAAACTTTGGGTTTTTATGGTTTTCTAAAGGTTTTTTCGTCGGTCCGAAGTGGGAGCAATCTCCACCGTTGAATTCAATCTACAGATCCGACGGTGCAGAACCTATCAAACCTGGTGGACCCCGCCAGCCATGCGCTGTTTTCCCAAAACCATATGGTTTTCATCGCACCGCCTTCGAGTGGAGGGCGGTTTTCACCCGATGGCCAGTGATTCCATACATCGCATGACACGCGTCCTGGACACTGTTTTGGAAACCACCGTCCATCGCACATTATCGTTCGGACCAGGACGCCCAACAATATTGTTGTGCGCCGTCCGATCTGGGCCCGCTCATCCAACGGTGATCGCTTGCCGAAGCTGTCTAATGGTTAACAAAGATGCGCACACAATAACCGGGCTACCGTACATGCGGCAATGACATCTTCACCGTCGATCTGATCTGTAGATCGACGACCCATAATTCATCGCCCGACCTCTCTATTTGACTTTCACACCTCCAATCCCGACCGTCGATCTCTGCGTGATCGACGACTCAGATTCATCCTACTCCTCTGCCTCCTCGTTCAATCTCGACCGTCGATCTTTGCACGATCGACGGCTCAGATTTAATTTTTCTTTCACTCATTCTACGATCTCTCCCGATCAATCCTGACTGTTGGATGATGCCATCCAACGGCCCCGCTCTCTTCACACGCCTTCCGATGCAGTTAACCTATAAAAGCAGTATTTTATAATATTATTTGTATTTTGCAGGGTTTTAAATCATTTTCTCGCAATTTTCAAAGAAGATTTAGAGGCGGAGGGTGACGACCCTCCCGTCTTCGATTCATCAAAGGAAATCATCCACAAGGTGGAAATGCACGTTTTCTCAGTGTTTCCTCAGGCATGGATTCCTTATAAGCCCTGCACACAGCAGAAAGCCATGAATTGGCACAGTCAAAGAGTATAGTGCCGAAGACCAAAATGAACCAAAGAAGAGGATTAATGGACTGTTTTGGGGGGATTATGGCTAAGGATGATCATTAAAAACCTAATCCCCGATTTAAAACAGAGTTTAAAAAAAAATCTAAAGGGTTTCACCAACAGAAACCCCCCACCACCACAAATTGAGGAAAATTGATCCCTTTAGTTATCACGACGCCACCTGTGCCTCAGAATATTCAATCAGAAGCTGAATTTATTGATCACATACAAATTTCTACGTAAAATCAAAGGCTACCAACAAAATATAAACACTATCAAGTGGGGTCTTATTCCACATTTTCAGCAAAAAACTATTTTAAAGGTTAAATAATACCCAAGAAAATATTTTCAATCATTAGGCCTTGAAAGGCACAAGCAGAGTTATGAAGTATTTTGAGTTATGAAGTAGTTGTAAATGATTATATTCCCACCTTTATGCCTTGCCTGGTTCCCAAAGGCTAGGAATTGCATTGATTACATAATTAATAATACTAATTTGAAATCCTCCCACCTCTTCATTCTTTTATAAATAATTCGTAGAAGATGAGAAAATGTTGGTCTCTGACATCCGTGTAATGTATGTAATAGTTTCTGCTTACTGATACCTGTCGGTAAAATTGAAGATAAGAATATATGAGAAGTTTAGTTAGTAAAGACTCAATTAGTTTGGTTGATTGTAACTGGTTTGAACATCAAATACAAGCTGCTGATTTATGGGATCCTAATTTGTGTCAATGGTGATGTGTTCCTCACTGTCAATTGTTATTTTGCTTAATGTTTCCACTATGTTCACTTTCTATGATAAAGAGCAGCAATCATAGAGCTAGGATTTACTTTCAACAGTACCCTACTCTTACTGAAAGCTTTATTGTCTATGTTTTCTTCATTTGAACGTTCTCTTTGAAGAGTACATCAATGCAGGTCGGTTTAAAGGCACTTGCCTGATCTAAATTGCTCTTTTTCACTGTTATCTATG
This sequence comes from Pinus albicaulis, assembly GCA_034641835.2. NCBI lineage: Eukaryota > Viridiplantae > Streptophyta > Pinopsida > Pinales > Pinaceae > Pinus > Pinus albicaulis. The sequence continues at coordinate 52,568 of JAXQQM020066952.1, read as the reverse complement.
TTTTCCTTATTGAATATGCTGAAAGCAGGGTAGTTTAAAGGCACTTACCTGATCTTAAGATTTCAACTGTTTTTTAATGTTTTTTCTAACTAAAAGTACTTCAAAGTAGGCTAGTTTAAAGGTATTAACCTGATCTCAGAATACTTTTATGTTTCTCCTTATTGAATATGCTGAAAGCAGGATAGTTTAAAGGCACTTGCCTGATCTTAAGCTTTTCAACTATTTTTTCAATGTTTTCTAACTAAAAGTACTTCAAAGTAGGCTAGTTTAAAGGTATTAACCTGATCTCAGAATACTCTTATGTTTTTCTTTAAGTACATGCTGAAGCAAGATAGTTTAAAAGAACTTACTTGATCTTAGGCTGTTTTACTATATCTTCATTTGTTTGTTCTTCATTTCCTATCTGTTTCATTCCATAAAATCACCTTAAGATATCCTTTGACATAAGCGACTTGCCCCATGGATCCTGCTTGAACCTTGTTGTCCAATTAAAATCCTCCTATGACTCCATAGCCCAATGGGTTAAAACTATCTTTGCATTTTCTGTCAGCCAAATCATTCCTTCACTTGTAGGCCACTATGTTAGTGCTCGAATCTGCCTCAGGCTGAAGGAAGGCGAGGTTCAAGGTAACATCAAACCAAGCTCAGCCTCGTAGCTAGCCCTACGAGGACAGGATAGGGCTCTCTCCGGGTCAACTCAGTAAAAGATGTCCAATAGGGCCTGAGATGACCTATAATGGATACTGATTTTAGGCTAGTAAAGAAATAGGAAAGAGGTATTTTAATTTTCAGGCTGGGTTTTCTGGGCTATATGGGACCAAGGAATAGCATGAGCAGAGAATTTAAATCAAAGACACATATTATTTCATGAGGCAAGACAGGCAGAAAGTCTAGCAATTAGATTTGAAATAATATGGAGTGGAAAGATTGTTAAGAGGGTGAAAAGGGCATAAATACATGAATCCTTTTCAACGGAAGAAAACATATAACATGAACACTTTCTTAAGGCAGAGCAGTAAACTGGATTCTACCTTTCTTACTCAAAAGCATTCATCTAGAAATGATTATGAATGACTAGTAAAACATAACGAGATACATGAAACGATGAAAACACCCATGCTAATTCATACCACGGGGAATCTCGGGAATCATAGTTGCATCATTTCATTAAAATCTGCGCAAAAGCTGTACAATGAAAATGCGCTGGGTTTTCCTCCACCGTTTCCAAAGGAACTCCCCCCTTTTACAAATGATTTTCAATACAATAAATAACCCCACTATGAGAAAACCTATCGATGAGAATAGGAAACTGTTTAACAAACAAGAGCCAATCATAAGTTCTGAAGAGAAGCAGTGTTTCATTTTCTACTCGAATCTATTGATGACCGATGAAAAGGTGGCATCTGTAGGTGTAAATCCCATTAAATTGTAACTAAAGACAAAAATACGCTTCCGTTCCTATTTCTCTGCAAGGTAGATGTCTTCGTTTAATTTGGCTTTTGACTTTTCACCTTTAATCAGGTGAAACAAAATTCCACCAATTACAGCCGCAAATTTCTCCTTTAATACCAGCGAACATATATCCGACAAGATTCACTATAATTACCTTATCCTGGATGCCCAAGGTTGCAAAATTAACCAAGAAAAATTCTTCATTCACTTCATACAATGCCTCAGTGAGTTTTCTAACGAGGATGATGATTTGTTATAAATATGACAGATTTCGCACTTCTGTGAGAATTGAAAACGATCTCTCCATAACTCTCAATAAAATCCGTCTCAGACACTATGTTAATGTGTAGCAGCTCTAAATAGATTCATCAAAGACAGCAACAGAACGTTAGTATATTTCCCAGGTTCACTACAAAGATGAGGATCAAATAAGTGGACTGCTGCGAGTCTATAGTTCATCTTTCTTGTCATTGTAGGAATGATATCTCGCACTTGGATGAAGAGTGAAGAGTTCAACCTGCGTCAGAAAGTAAAAAAGAGAACAGTGCACTTTTCTTATCAGCGTTGTGCACCACACACACAAAACAAATGCATTGCGCAGCAAATTTAACACACTCGGAGTGCCCAATAGTCTATCCACTGAAGTTTTTGAAACTGCAACAAAGTGATAGATGGGCTTCCCATTTAAAAAAAACCATTCTTCTGATCACCATGCACAAGACCATCTCTTCTCGATTCCTACACATTACTTTTGTCAGATTCGCAAAGTCTACGTTTCTTGCATTCCCCTTGGAAAACAGTAAGGACATGATCACCCTCACGAAGATCCATTACACCTGCTCCAACACTCTCAACAATCCCTGTCGCCTCATGGCCAAAGATGCATGAAAATATGAGAGTATGGCCTCAGAGCAAAAATAATTGAGTCGTTTTTTGGAAATTTGATGAGGTAGTGCCAAAATTCTTCTTGGAGGATTTGTGCGGCGTGCACACTCCTAGTGCGCCGTTCCTGGTGAGTGCGCTGCGCCTGAACAAATTAATACTGCGGAAAGACGCCCGATGTGTCGCGCTCTGTGGGTGCGCCGCACTTTATTCTAACGCGTCGCGCCCTGTGTCAACACAGTCAGCTCTTCACCAAACATAATTTTCGCCTTCCACAATTTTGAATTCGATTTCTCATTCAAACTTTGGATGCACAAGAATATTTAAAACATATGAAAATATCTTTTAAAATCGTGGAGTTTGATTTTTGGTTTTACAAGACCCATTTTTATGACATTTGGCATTGACATTTTTTACAAATTAATACAACTCTGAATTTTGTCAATTTGACATTTGGCATGAACTCAATGTTGTTTTTTTATTTGATTTTCTTGACTTGGGAAATGACAATTTTTTCAGGGTAATGGGCATAAGATCTTGACTTGACTTAATAAAAACCCATTAGTTGCAAATTTTGACATTTTCACAATGAATTCTATTCTTGATGGCTTTCGACTCTTGGACTGAAAAATGAGTTTCTTTGTTTTCTTTTGCAGGAATGTTAGCATGTCTTTGGCAAGGTGAATATAACCTTAAATGGAGAAATGTTACAGCTGAAAAACATAGAACTCACGTGGCAGCTTATATACATAAAACAAATTTGAAAATTTCTTCTTCAAAACAGAGTTTTGAAGAAGAAATATCTTTGAGCATTTTTGACGATGACAATCGTGAAATGAAAAATTATTGAAGCTCCCTTCTGGCCTGTAGGTGTTATTGAACATTTTGAGAATGAAAATTTGCGAACCCTAGACCTAATGACCAGGTTTGACTCTTTTCTTATCAGGTGACAAAAACAAGACTGTAAATGACTGCATTAGTGATTTAATGAACTTTGATAAACAGAGTTGAGCCAACAGGTACGAATCATGAGGGGAACAATAAAACCAAAACCTTCCATAAATTTAAGACATGCCCCTAACGGAATGCAGATGAATGAGCGAAATGAGACACCTAAACAATGAAATGTAGAAAGCAAAATTATCTCTGACGAAGGACTAACAAGACCGACTCTAAAATTGGCTCCAATGGGGATGGTAGCTCCCTGGAGGTGCCAAGAAAAACAGATCTCTGGGAGAGCTAGACAGTGCCTACATCCATTGGGCTATGGAGTCCATTATTTTGACAAAACGACTAAACACTGATGACTCAATTTATTGACTGGAAATTCAACTCAAACTAACTCGATACAAATGAAATGACTGAAACAACTTGACTCTAGCAAACTAACTCAAAATAACTAAGACCTGAACTTAAAACTTAAAACTTGATGGCAGTACATAACCGCCTGTGTTTCTTACAAGACAATATACCATCAAACTATATCATAATGCCAATGTAACCAATCAAGCAGATGCCTTCCTGACTGATTCTCCCAATCAGATCTCCTGGTCAACAATAAATACTGGTAACTGGGCATCAAAAAACATAATTGACCATGATCTCCTTCATCACTGAATACAACAATAATCACCTTCACTGCTGACTACAACAAATCTGCCATTGGATCCTGAAAAACATGAAGATTTACCTCCTGCTGAAAGTACAAGGTGTCTTTTTCTCCTGCTTCTGATCTTCCTCCAGTAAAAGTCCATTCCTGGTCTTCAAAGAATTCTGAACAAGTAGTTGACCAGATCTCCTCTTGGAAAAACATTTCAAAACATGAGACATATGAAGAAGAATCTGAAAGACAATCTTGAATGGTCTGATCTTCTGTAGTGTGAATGTACTGTAGGTCATCTTCATATGATATGACAGCCAGATTATCATGTTCCTCATTACATTCATTAATCATAAGAAAAGAAACTTCAGTTGATTCTTGATGCTCAAACATGACATTTCTATCATCTACCCTAAATTCATCCAAAGGAACTTCTTCACTTACTTGAACGAAGATCTCGTATTGTTTTTCATGAACTGACTGGATTACCTCCTCATGCAGGCTGTGTTCTAATGAACTGAGAACATTTGGATCCATAACTGTGTCTTCTTCATTCCAGATGATTTCAACAGCAGAATTCTCTTTCATGGGATTCAACACAAGGTGTTCTTGGTCATCACAATCTAAATCTGGATCTGAAATAGCTGACTGGACATTATCACTTTCTGAAATTGAAACTTGACTTCCCTGCATGTTGTCTTCTTCTGTGGATAGATCTGAAACAAAACTTTCTCTTTCATTATTTTCAGTCATATGGCCATCTTCAACCTGCTGATCTATAAAGCTGCTTACAGGACTGTCATCCTTTTCAGAAGAGGAAGAAGTTCCACCATCACCTTCTTGACCATGTGTACACTGTAGATCTGCGTTAACTTGAGCTGGAACGTGACCGTTCAAGAGTTGATCTATCTCGTCTTCAGATAGAGGAGATAATACCTTTTGTTTTCTTTTGCTCAAACAGTGATTGTCTTCATTGATTTCAAGTGAAGGAGTATACAGATTTTCCTCATACTGCTGATCCATTTCATGTAATTCCTGTTGACTGTCAAGATGCAAAATTGCTTCATTTTCCACCGTACTAGGATCTTGATCCTGCTGCAAATTTTCATGATCGTCTTTATGCTGCTGAAATGGATTTTCATACAGGGCTTCCATGATCTCATCATCCATGAAATTATCATCTTCATAATATTTCTCAAGGCTTTCAATAAAAGTAGAAGCATGTTTGCAACACTCATGAACTAAATTTAATGATGGATAAGATGCTTGATATTTTTCAATAAACAGGGCATGAAAATCCTTTAAACAGTAAATACAGGCCAACGGAAAATTTTGATACCAAGATTGGGCTTCACCTTCCAGAGTGGCCAGGAATATCTTCATCAAGCAATCTTCAGGAAAATCCACCTTCAACTTGCGAATATGCATGTGAAATCTAACCAGATGTAAAGCAGCATCCTTCTTACCATCATCATTAAACGTAGGCAGATTCCTTGACCAATCTACCTTCAGAATTTTATTTGGAAATCCTGGAATGTGATCTCGGCTCATGGGAGCGTATCTTCTTGCAATTCGGTCCATCTTGACAATCTTAAAGCTACTGATCTCCCTGCAGTAAAGTCACCATGAAGCATCGATTTCTAGATTTTTCAGTGAATGAAGTCACCAGGTGAATGATTTCAGCCTTCTGATGTCTGATCGTTGTTCACCATCAACGATCAGATCTGAACCTGATACACTTACTGGGGCAAGAAAATCTACAAATCAAGTGTTACATTCACACGCAAACCATCTTCCCCAGTATGGTTGGCACTATGTTAGCGCTCGAATCTACCTTAGGCTGAAATAAGGTAAAACTCAAGGCAACATCAAACCAAGTTCAGCCTCATAGCTAGCCCTATGAGGACAGGAGAGGGCTCTCTCCGGGTCTATCTCGGAAAAAGGTCTTCAAAAGGGGCTGAGATGACTTATAATGGATACTGATTTTAGGCTAGTAAATGAATATGGAAAAGGTATTTTGATAAATGACTGAGTTTTCTGGGCTGTATGGGACCAAGGAACAACATGAAGCTGAGAGATTATATCAATGACACAGATTATCTCATGAGGCAAGGTAGGAAAGAAGTTTAGCAATCAGATTTGAAATAATATGAGTGGAAAGACAGTTGAGAGGCTGAAAAGGGCATGTGTGATGAATCCTTTTCAGACAGAAGAAACCATACAGAACATGAACGCTTTCCCAAGGCAGAGCAGTAAAATGAATTCTACCTTTCTTACTTAAAAGCATTCAGCTGGAAATGATTATGAATGAAATGTAAAACATTACAAGATACATATGAAACAGTAAGAAAACACTTATGCTAAACTCATACCACAGGAATCTCAGGAATCAGAGCTGCATCATTTCATTAAAATCTCTGCCAAAATTGTACAATGAAAACGCTGGGTTTTTCCTCCACACGTTTCCCATAACTCTCTCCTTTACAAAATGATTTAAAATACAATAAATAAGCTCAGAGGTGTGATAAAAAATTGATCAAAATATGGCGTTGTTTCAACTAAAATTACAAGAATAGAAAAATTCATCCATTTGTTCTAAAAACAGAACATCGTTCCCCTTGAATTCCTCTGATGGCCAATTGAAAGACAAAAATTGGAGCGCATATCCACTTTGAATTATTAACTGAATTCATCAATAAGAAATCGAATCATATTCTTCTGCTATGGTAGGTATTCTGCATTTTAATTTGGCTTTCGGTTTTTAACTTTGTGCCTTTCATCTGCTATTTGAATGAAAACCAACCTTTCAGCAAAAACACCTTTGAACGAAGACTTTGCCTTTAGAAAAGGGAATAATACAACAAAAATTTGTTTGCCAACGGGATATAAGGATATGGATTAACAAGATATTTTCCGCTTCTAAACTGAATAATGTATCATAGCGTTGTTGAAAAGATGTTTAAGATGACCAGAGAATCCACCAGCGACATGAATTTGATTGCAATAAGAATGCCGACATTCCACCTGTACATCTACAGTTCTGAAATAATCCACGGTCCAAGCTGCAATTTCTCCTTTAACACCAGCGAACATATATTTACTAATAGATCCTCCAGATTTGAACATTTTGACCAGTCTAATGGGAGCAAAAGAGATGATGTTGGCTAACCTCTTCAGAGGAACAACTGTGAAAACTTCATACTCCCATGCTTTAAGAGTAATCGGTGAAGCTGCACCTTTAGAAAGACAGACAAGCTCTTCCCCTCTGTGAGAGTATACAATGGAATCACTGTCCCAATTTTCATCTGCAATTTGGAGCGGAAAGATTATTTGAATTTGAAAAATCACAAAGCGATGATGAATTTTAGGCTGGAGGGCTCAACGCGTCGTGCACAAACCCAATGCGCCGCGTTGGTTTGGTGCACCGCGCCCTTGATAATTTACACTGTCAAATTTTTCCCAGTGTGCTGCGCGCATTCTATGCGCCGTGCCTCTTTTGTGTGCGTCATGCCCAGAATTCAACACAGTCAGCTCTTCACCAAACATGATTTTTGCCTTCCACGATTTTGAATTCGACTTCTCATTCAACCTTTGGATGCACAAGAATATTTAAAACATATGAAAAGATCTTTTTAAAATCGTGGAGTTTGATTTTTGGTTTTACAAGACCCATTTTATAACATTTGGCATTGACATTTTTTACAAATGAATACAACTCTGAACTTTGTCAGTTTGACATTTGGCATGAACTCAATGTTTTTTTTTATTTGATTTTCTAGACTTAGGCAATGCCAATTTTTTCAGGGTAATGGGCATAAGATCTCGACTTGACTTAATAAAAACCCATTAGTTGCAAATTTTGACATTTTCACAATGAATTCTATTCTTGATGGCTTTCGACTCTTGGACTGAAAAATGAGTTTCTTTGTTGTCTTTTGCAGGAATGTTAGCATGTTTTTGGCAAGGTGACTAGAACCTTAAATGGAGAAATGTTACGGTTGAAGAACATAGAACTCACATGGAAGCTTATTTACATAAAACAAATTTGAAAATTTCTTCTTCAAAACAGAGTTTTGAAGAAGAAATATCTTTGAGAATTTTTGACGATGACAATCCTGAAATGAAAACTTATTGAAGCTCCCTGCTGGCCTGCAGGTGTTATTGAACATTTTGAGAACGAGAATTTGCGAACCCTAGACCTAATGACCAGGTTTGACTCTTTGCTTATCAAGCGACAAAAACAAGACTGTAAATGACTGCATTACTGATTTAATGAACTTTGATAAACAGAGCTGAGCCAATAGGTATGAATCATGAGGGGAACAAGAAAACCAAACCCTTTCGTCAGTTTAATGGCATGCCCCTAACGAAATGCAACGAATGAGCGAAATGAGACACCTAAACAAATGAAATGTATAAAGCGAAATGATCTACTGACGGAGGGACTGACAAGACCGACTCGAACAACCTCCACCCTTATTTTGAAACTTCCTTCACCTTCATCATGTCCTTGCCCAACCAAAAAAAAACAAAACCAAAACCCAAGCTCTTCATAACTAGCCTAATATCACTATTTCAGATTTTAAAGATCACATCTTTAAACTCATTCATAGAGAGATCCCTCTCGGATTCGGGAGGGCTAGATCCTAGAATCCAAAAGTTGGTTGAAATAATGTTGCTTCCATAGTTTTCGTCTTACCAATCTCGCTAAAATTACATATTCCTAACGAAGGCTCTCTCTCATTACTCCATTTTTATCTTCAATATACTCTTCTCTTGGTATAAATAAATTCTTTTGCACCGAGTGCTAGGCATTCTTTCCTTAACCTATTTGACTCCTAAGGGAAATGTGGTAACTTTGCTTATGATTTCGGGAGATAGTGTGATGGCTAGGCCTCTAATCACAGTAGTGGCTCTATCTTCCGAATGTGATTACGAGATCCACTACAAATTATTTAACTATTTCATCATCATAACCTTTCAATATCTCAAAGAAGCATAGCCATTGGTGATTTCGAAGATTTCAATAACTCGAGGGTGTTTCCTAGTTATCTTAATGTTAGTAGGCTCCCTTCGTTGAATCCCCCTCCCATTTTAATGTTGTGATATGAAGGTGGTGAGAGGTTTTTAGAGGTATGTCTTGGAGATGGAGGGCTTGAGGCAAAATGCAAGAAAACCATTTTACCCTTTAACTGTCAAATTTACCTTTGTTGAGTGTGAATTGTATGGAGAAATTTCGGTCTTTGGAGGATGAGAATCCACTTACCTTGGTATTTTCTATTTTGGTTTGATAGATAGAGGCTTTGGGAAGTCAATTCATCCATAGGTGACTCTATGTTGCCCTCTAATCCTTTATTGGTCTTCTTCTGAATTTTTACGTAGCAAAACGTTGTTTCTTGTAACACGATGCCGCATGCAAGCCCAAACCTTGATGCTTCTCTTTCGATGGCTCCCACTACTCTCATGCTCTTGTTTGTCTTCGAAATGCTCAATGAAATGGTGAAAATGAAACAAATCTTACCTTTATTGGATTTTAAAGCTGAACTTGGAGTGTTGGGGTGACTCGTACTTAACACTAATTTCCTCTTTGACACCGTTGGCCCCCACTTTAGTTAATCATTTCTGACCTCGTTATCACTTCCCTTCATACCCATACACTCTTAATTGACTAGATTTGACTTGCCCAAGTGGCATAAGTTATCACTTTTTCCTCCAGGTTCACTTTACAAAGGTGACCAACTTAATTGGCCACCTTTTTTCCCTTTTAAATTTCTAAAAATTGACATTCAACTATTTTTTGCCATTATGGATACATAGTGAGAGGTGAGAGGCCATGCACGAGCTTAACTAGTGTTGGTGAGGTGCTAAAGGAGTTGGTTCAAGGAGAGTCTGAGTCTGGTGGTGGAAGCCTTAGTCTTTTATCTATAGTGTTTTCACTTTTTATTTGTTTTTTTTGGGTGAGGAGATTTTTTCTAAGTGAGCTTCTTGTCTTTTCCAAGTGAGCTTCTTACCCTTTTCTTGTTTTTTTTTATTTTGTAGGTATTGCATGGAGGGCTTCATTTTCCATTGTTGGTGTTCTTGTCCCTCTAGAGTGTGTTGGTGGTCTCTGAGTCATCTACATAATCTTTCCTTCATCTTTTGGACTTGTTTGTGCCACACACCGATTTTCTATAGGAAACTTTCTGATACCTATAACGATCTATTTCTTGCCTCTTATTGCTTCATTTTTTCTCATAAATGGAGGAATATGGTTCATGGAGGCCATGGAGGAAATCATGAAATGAATGGAGCAGAGGATAGGAAATAGAAAGGGTTACGATGCTAAGTTTCCAATGATTTGGTTGCCAAAGGTGGAACATAGGTCTTAGATAGGGAAACCTTGCGCTTGGAGTGAAATAGGGGTTTGGGGAATGGTAGGTATAGGAAAAAAAATGAATTATCATACCCTAAATGAATTTTAGAATCCCTTAGCTATCCTTTTTCTAGAAAAAATGAGTTTCTGTAGCATTTACAAGAGTTTCATGTAGCATTTACGGGGAGTTTCCTATAGTGATATAGGAATCCCGTAGCTACTTGATTTACTTGTAGGAATTACGACTTATGGAAAAAAAATGAAATTATTGCCTATCTCGATGGGTGAAATGGATGAAGGGATGGATGATGGAGTGGCTTATGGAGTGTGCAAGAAAATAAGAAGAAATAATGAAGATAAATTGCTCCTCCGGATCCTAAAAACCATCTTTAATTGTTAACTCGCAAAACAGAAAAACACATAAATGCATAGGTATTTCTTCTTTTTCCCTTTGTTTTTCTCTTTTTCTCATTTTTTTCCCGGAAGGCAAGTTGGGCTGCCTTAACACGAGTTTTAACCCGGACGCCTACCTTGGGTGCACGAGAGAGGTTTTCACGTGAAGGATCTTTTATTCTATGTTTTTTTCATTTTTTTTTCTTGCTCCATGATTTGCCTCATGGATGTTTTCAACCCTAGAGTTGGTCTATGGTGACTCGGAGATGTTTCACCCATGCCTCTTTTTTTTATTTTTTTTATTTTTTTTTCTAGAAGGGACTCGAAACTATGGATTTTCCCATGACATAGAGCTCCCTTTTTTATGGGGATTTATAAATTCTTCCCTAGACAGAGGCTCCTTGTAAACTTTGAGCCTATAACCATAGACAAGTATGGGATTTCCTTCCTCCTCTATGGTTCGATTTGAACTATGCCATTATCATAAAATTTTTTCCACTTTGTAGGGTCCCAACCATCTTGCCATTAGTTTTCCTTTGAAGTCCTTAAACCTTGAATCATACAACATCATTGAATCTCCTTCTTGAAAGGTATTATCCTTAATGTTCTTGTCATGTCGGACCTTCCTTTGTAGCTGAATTGACTCGTGTGAAGGAGTGCTTTCATCCTAAACACATCTAATCGATTTAATTGCAACAACCTCTCTTTTTGGGCATTTGATATATCTAGGTCTAACTCATCTTCCACCCTTAAGGTGTTGAATTCAAATTCAGCGAAAGCGAGCTTTCTTTCCATATACTAGGTCATAAGGAGTGAATCCTGTTGTTGTTTTCCAATTAGTGTTGTAGGCCCAAGTAGCTTCTACCAATCATGTCGCCCAATATTTCCCTGCTTGCTACTCACAACCTTGGCGAGGATACTCTCCAAATCTATGTTATTCACTTCCACTTGGTCATTCGCCCGAGGGTGGTAGGTAGTAGAAGTATTATGCTTTATTTTGTGCCTCATTAGAATATTCTCAATGATATTAGAAGTGAATTGTGCCCCATGATCGGTAACTACTTCTCAGGGGTACCCAAACTTGTAGAAAACATTCTCCCCTAGAGATTCAACTAATTTCTCTCGAGTTGCTACCTTAACAACTTATGTTTCATCCCACTTTTTGAGGTAGTCGGTGTAGCCTATGATATACTTTTTTTTGTCCGGATGGTGGATGAATATGTCCAATGAAGTCGATGCCCCATTTTTCAAAAGGCTCAAGGGCCACTCGAGGGTGCAAAGGAATCTCAACCCTTTGTGTAGGTTTCCCCATCCTTTGGCCCTGGGTCACACTCGCTTTGGTGTATCTTCTAGAATCCTAGTGAAGGGTAGGCCAATAGTATCCTCGCTTCAAAAATTTGAAGCCGAGTCCTTTTTGCGGAAAGTGGCCCCCACGAGGGATATCGTGACATTTAGAGAGGATATCAAAAAATTCTTCCTCCCTCACACATATTATGATAATTTGGTCGGGGCCTAGCTTGAAAATATTTCCCACAATCCATGTGAAAGGGGCGCTTTTTCTAATGATCTTTCTTTTTATCCTTGAATGAGATATTAGGAGGGAACATTCCAATAACCAAGTATTTAGCTATGTCAAAAAACCATGGTTAGAGTGATGATATAGCAAAGAGATGTTCATATGGCATACGGTCATCCACCATTCCTTCTTCACCCTGCGAAATAGAGCTAACATGGATAAAAAATCTGCAGACAACATTCTCCTTTCCGGGTTTATCAACAATGGTGAGGTCAAACTATTGTAAAAGTAACATCCATATAAGTATCCTAGCATTAACATATGGTTTGTTCATTAAATATTTGATGGTTGCATGGTCGAGTGTGAAAAAAGTTTTGATACCCGAGTTACATAATGTCTAATTTTTTTTTAAAGCATGGAAAATGACTAACATATCCTTCTCTATGACGAGTAAAATTGAACTCGGCCTTAGACAAGTTCTTACTTGATGATATGGATTTCATAAGGTAATTTGTCTTCTAACTTCCATAATGATTCCCCCCACATATTTTTTCGAATGCATCTCGTGTGGATGTGGAAAGGAAAAAGTCCAATTTGGATCTCGGGAGGATGGGGGGTAGTAGTTAAATTCCCCTTAATGAGCTCAAAATCCTCTTGAAAAAGTCTAGATGAAGTAAACTCGTAATATTTTTCCACTAGACTAAATTGTGGTGAAGCCATCTTATCGAAATCTTTGATGAATCATCTATAATGAGACAACTAACCATAAGAATATCCCGACATCTCTCTTCTTTTGAGGAGTAGGTACCCTTTTGATAATAGTGATTTTTATCGAGTCTACCTGTATTCCTACTTAGGAGATTGAGTTTCCTAATACAACTCTTGATATTTTTAGGAATTCACACTTTTTTTGGGTTGAGGGAGAGATGCATCTCAATGCACCTTCTTAGCAATTTTTCCCAAATTGGAGACAACTTCTTGGAAGTCATCCCCATAGGGTGTGAAATAATGCATGTAGATCTCAATAGAGTCATGGAATAGCTCTAAGAAAATTCTCAAGTCAACTCTTTGGAAGGTAGTTGCAGCATTGCACAACCCAAATGGTAGGAATCTCTAAGCGAAGGTACCCCAAGGGTAGGTGAATATAGTCTTATCCTAGTATTTAGGGTTGATTTGGATCTGGTTATACCCACTCGAACCCATCGAAGAAGGAAAATAACTTCTTTCTTTCAAGGCCATATAGGTTTATAAAGGGAAAAGGGAAATGGTCCTTCTCGTTGGCTTTGTTAAGTTCTTCATAATCAACACAAATTAACCATTTTCCATTCTTTTTCGAGACTAGGAAAAGAGGAGATACCCACTCACTTTGTTCGATATAGGACAAATGAAACCCGCATCAAACAGTTTCTACAACTCTTCCTTGAATATTTCCTTTAGAGTTGGGTTCATCCCTCTTTGGGGTTGTCCGAAGCGCTTGTAACCTTCTTTGATGTAAATATGATGTATTCATACTAAAGGATGCACCCCTTTCATGTCCTTGTAATTCCAAGAAAATGCATCTAGGTTTTCTTTTAAAAGTTGGCATTTCTGCTTTTCTTCTTCATCTCGGAGGTTTGAGTTGACTTTCATAGATCCGGATGGGCCAAAATTAACAACCTTGGTGGTTTCAAAGGTTGTATTGATTGAGTGAAATTCCATCCAAGGTTGGATTTCGGACTCTTTGACTAGGTTTTCAAGTGGATACATTAGTGGGGGGACTGGTTTTGAATAGCATTGTCAATGAGGTTGTCTTCATCAAGTCGGCCCCCTCTAAGAACAAAAATCTATGGTACAAATGGGGGGTAGCATTATATGCCTCATATTCTTCATTCTCCAACCATATAGGTAGATCATGATCAATGGAAGGTTGGGCTAGAGGATATAATACCAACTATTTATAGAAGGGCCCATTTTTTAATGGTCATTTTTTTCGGCTTGACAAGCGATATAAGCATCTCGCAATGGCTAACCAAGGTCTCCTTAAGATGAGAGGATATCCATTGATCTTGGTTTTTGGTTTCCAAACCAATAAATATTTGGGATATTCCCAAGAGTCAATTGAAGCCATAACATCCTCAACAATTCCTTTCGAGTTCTCGTGGACCGATCTGCGAGGTTGCGGAAACAGTCGTGGTTTTCCTCAAAGTACCATGGAGGTTGAGTTTCAACATATTTTCCTTGGTCATGACATTTATGGAAGCCCTTAGATCAATTAGAGTATTGGGGAATATGACACCATATATGTGTACATCTATAATCTGGACAACCAAGGTCGAGTTACTTTGGAAAGACCACCCTTCCCAACACTAACTCGGACATCTATCCTGCTACATTGATGGTGGGGGGTATATTTCTTCTTTCTCCTAGGTTTCTTGAAGCAATTTTACTTAATGATCCTATTATAAATAGGGACATCCTTAATGTCCCTGGAGAAGTGGTATATTTATACACAAATTTTTTCAACTCTCCCCGGAAGTTCAATCTCCTTCGGGGTATGCTAACTAGGATGGATCAAGCGCTCGGGAAAAAGGAAGTTGTTGGATCTAATTGTTACCTTCTTCCTTTTCCTCCTCAACCTATAGAGGTAGATATGGAGGGTGGTTGTTGTGTAACCAGCTCCAAGTTTTGGAAATATTGTTTGAACTGGAAGATTTTCACCTATAACCTTCTTTAAGCATGAAACATGGAAAACTGGATGTACTCGCGAAGAAGCGGGGAAGCTCCAATTTGTATGCCATAGTACCAATCTTTTGCAACACCTTGTAAGGACCATAGTACTTTGGCGATAATTTATTATCCTTCTTAGCTTGCTTGAGGGACATTTGTTTATATGGTTGTAGCCGTAAAAATACCCAATCTTCTACATCAAAACTTCTCTCGCTGCGATGTTGATCCGCCTATTGTTTCATTCGATTTTGTGCCAAATTCAGGTTATCCTTTAAGAGTTGGAGAACTTCTTGCTGATGCTCGATGTGATCTTCCACTGGTTGAACCTTCAAATTTTCCCTTAAAGATGATGTGATCGATGGTGGATGATATCCATAAAGTGCCATAAATGGGGTCATTTTTTGTTGCAGTATGGAAGGAAGTGTTATACTACCATTCGACGAAGAGGTAACCACTTGACCCATTGTGTTTGTTTATCGGATACAAAACAACGAAGATATCCTTCCAAAAAATTTATTTACTATCTCTGTTTGACCATCGGATTGAGGATGATAAGATGAGCTATGAGCTAATTGAGTACCCAAACAAGAAAATAAGTCCTTCCAAAAAAATTCCCATAAAAATGGGATCTCTGTCAGCTCACAATAACCATTGGGCTTCCATGTAGCTTTTGAATTTCGTCCACAAATGTAGTAGCAATCGTACTTGCTTTAAATGGATGAGATAATGCACAAAAAGTGTGCATAATTTGTAATTCTATCAACTACCACCATGATGACATTCTTGCCCTCGGACTTCGGTAAACTTTGTGATAAAATCCATTGAAATCTCCTCCCAACGTTGACTTGGAATGGATAAAGGTTGTATAAGTCCCGGGGTCTTAATTGTCTCCACTTTATTCTCGTCGGCAAACCAAACATTCCGCCAAAAACTTTTGAATATCAGATTTAAAGCCATCCCAAAAAAAATCTTTCTTCACCCCTGTGGTAAGTTTTTTAAAAAATCTCGAGTGTCCTCCTAAAGGAGAAGTGTGCAATTCCGGAAGAATCTTTTGTTTTAGTTGGGAATTCTTACAAAGATATAAGCGATCTTTGTACCATAAGGAATAATTTTTCCAACTAAATGTATCGGATGTATTAGGATCTTGCTGCAACTTTTGAATGAGTGTCCATACATCTTTTTCCTTCTTCCATTCATCTCTTGCTTCGGTTATCCAATGCGGTTGGATAATAGAAATGGCACAAAGCAATTCTTCCACCTCTTCATTCTTTCTTGAGAGTGCATCTGCAACAACATTAAGCTTTCCTTTTTTGTAGATTATTTCAAATTCATAACCCAACATCTTTGTGACCCATTTTTTGCTGCTCTTCGAAGATAGTATTTGTTCCAAAAAGTGTTTAAGACTATCATGGTCATTTTTTTACCTTGAAGTGTCTTCCCATTAGGTAAGTTCGCCATTTCTTTAGTGCATGCGGTATTTCTAACATTTCCTTCTCATAAATAGGTTTCTATAAATACTTTCCTTTGATTGGACGACTTTCAAAAACAATGGGTCTTCCTTCCCCGCATTAAAAAATACACCAATTCCATTTCCTTAGGCATCATGTTCCACAATAAAGGTTTTTGTGAAGTCCGGTGTAGCTAAGACCGGTGCTAGGCACATTGCCTCTTTAAGATGTTCAAAGGCCTTAGTTGCTTCGGAGTCCATGAAAATGCATCTTTCTTCAATAATGTTGTTAGAGGTGCTTGCTATTCTCCCATAATTCCTAACAAACTTGCGATAATAGCTCGTTAACCCGAGAAATCCTCGTGAATCGCTTTATTGTCTTGGGGACTTTCCATTCCTTAATGGCTTTAAATTTTTTAGGGTCTAATTTAACACCCACGTGAGATATAATATGACCCAGATATTCCACCTCTTGTACTCCAAAGAAAAAATTTGGATGTTTTTGCATATAATTGTTTCTCCCTGCAATAGTTTGAGCACCACTGTCAACATGTTCAACATGATCCTTCCAAGACCTACGTTTGTAGATTAGTATATCATCAAAAAAATACTATCACAAATTTTTCTAAGGAAGGGTTTGAAAATGGAATTCATCAACCCTTGAAATGTAGAAGGTGCATTGGTAAGGCCAAAAGGCATGACCAAAAAATTCATAATGACCCTCATGAGTTCGAAATGTTGTTTTTGGAATATCTTCAGTCTTCATTCTAATTTGATGATATCTTGAACGAAGATCCAACTTGGTAAAATAAATTGCTCCATGTAATTCATCCAATAATTCATCAATCACGGGAATGGGAAATTTATCTTTAATGGTGATCTTATTAAGCTCCCTATAATCTGGACACATTCTCCATGATCCATCCTTCTTGTGTACCAATACTACGGGGAGCGAGAGAAAGAACTTTGACTAGGTTGAATTATACCCGCCTCTAACATTTCTGCAATCATACGTTCAATTTCGCTCTTTTGGAAGTAAGGATATCTATAAGGCACGATGTTTGGAGGAACACTTTACGGAATCAAATGAATAGCATGATCATGATCACGAATAGGTGGGAGTCCTTTGGGAGTTTCAAACACCTTGGAATGATTTTCCAAGACATGTTGGAGATCTGCGAGAAATAGATTGTTTTGATGTCGGAACTTCTAGTGAGCATAATTGTGCAATTACGCCTCGTTTTTCTTTCTTTAGAAGCTTTGTCATGACATTAGAGCTTATTATCCTTCCCGGCTTCCCTTCAATACCCCGTAATTCGACTACCTTTCCTTCGAAAAAAAATTTCAAGAAAAGTTCTTGAAAATTAAAGGCTATCGTCCCTAAAGATTGTAACCATTGTACTCCTAGTACAACATCAGCACCTCCCATAGGAATGGAAAGCATTGGACTAGTCAACACATATTCCCCCCATGGTTAGATTGATATTATGGAATTTTCTAGAGCAATTTATAGTTCCTCCATTTGCAACCATCACTTGACATTCAGGGTGTCAGGGTATAGGAAACAATTTAATTCCTTGGCTACCTTACAATGAATAAAAATTATGGGTGCTACCTGAATCAATCAACACTATTACCTTTTTTCTTCTTGATTTGTCCTTTTATCTTGAGAGTTTGAGGAGTGGTAATTCCCGCCGATGCATTACACGATATGGTCGGATTCATTTCTTCCTCTTCAGGGGCCGGTTCCCTGGTGTATATCCTCTTCTTGTTCATTTTCTTCTTCCTCTTCACAATCTATGTAAAATAATTTCTTCTCAGCACACTTATGACCTTTAGTGTATTTGCTATCACAACTGTAGCAAAGCCCTCTTGCTCTTTTTTCTTCCAATTTTTTGTGGTGTCAACCTTGTAGGTTGTGGAAATCTAGGCATAGCCACACTTCCTTCTTTATAGAATTGAGTGGTAGGCTTCCTTGTTGCCATAATTTTACATTCAAATTTTCTTGCCAACCTGAATGCCTTCTCCAATGAATCAGGGTTCTAGAACGTGAACTTCATGTTTAATGTTATCCTTTAAAGTGCCTATGAAGAGATCAATCCTATGTTCCTCTAGAATATCGAGTTACCCTTATATTCAATTTTTGTAAGTCCTCAATGTTCTGCCCCACTAAACCCTTTTCTTTGAGATTTATCAATTGGCTAAAGAAGGTATTGCTCTTTGTATCCTCATAATGTGCTATCATTTCCTTCGTAAAAATTGACCAAGTGACAATTTTTTTTACGGGAGAAAAAGCCATCGATACCATACAAATGTATTTTTGTTCTAAATGTAAAGTTGCAATGCGTACCTTTTGTGTGTTTTGCACATTATGGAGATCAAAATATTGCTCGCATCTATAGTATCCATGTTACAGGATCCTTTCCATCAAACTTCCTCATATCCATTTTTTGGAATATGGTGGTTCTTCCCGCCAACATTAGAGTTTATGAAATCACGATTAACATTTATTTTTGTTCTCATCATGAGGTTCTTCTACTATATTTTCACCATTAGGAAACATTTCTTGTATCAACTTTGTCAAATCTTCGATGTTTGATTTTAGATCATCCATCTTAGCTTCCATGCCATCCATCTTAGCTTCCACGCCATCCATCTTAGCTTCCATGCCTTTCTTCAAACCGTCCATCTTCACTTCCATGCCATCCATCTTAGCTTCCATGCCTTTATTCAAACCGTCCATCTTCACTTCCACACCTTTCTTCAAAACTTCCATTTCATTTTTTTGTTGCTCTTTGCAGAGTGAAATTTGTTGCACTTGCTCTTGTAATTTTGATAGATCATGTTGCAATTCTTCATCTTCATGAGTCATGGTAGAGCCTTCCGAAAGCTTAATGGCTGTTGAATTATTTTTAGGTGCCATTTTAGAATCCAATATTGATACCTATTCTACAATATTCCCTTGGAATCAATTCAACTTGATTCTTCAAACAAGACTTATGCAATTCGGAAAAAAAATACACACCTTTTTACTTCCTTTGAGGAGCTCGATATTGAAATTGAATTATCTCTCGTAATTGAAAATCTTCAATATCTGAAATTCAACCTCTGTAGTAGCCCTCTCGAATCTTCTTTCAAATACCACAGGGTTTTATCTAATTTGGATTCCCCAAGACAAATTTGTGTCCAATCTCCCACAATGACCTAATTTGGATCTGGTTCAATAGAGCAAAATTGTAGGACTTGCCACGTGTCACTTTGTTTTGTCCTTTGTCTCTGAAATTGATAGCCAAGAAACTATATTCCGTTTAATTGCGACTCAATTTTTACAAAGACTCAAATCTACTACCCGGAGAGAAAGTTATTGAACTTTTCCCACGATCATCTCTTTGAGATGAAATTCAAGAGCCCGAAAAATCACTACCTTCCATAGATCATATCTCCAAAAATATTGTGAACCAAGCTCTGAAATTGTTTGACAAATTTCCTCGGTATCTCGACTTCGCACCATACGAATTTCAGATTCCGAACCTTGGTAGAAAAAAAATTTATAGCGAAAACTCCACGATGACCTGTTTAGGAGCTTGAAAAAAAGACCTAACTTCCATAGATGATATATCCAAAAATGTTGGGAACCAAGCTCTGAAATTTTTAGACAATCTTCCTCGGGATTTAAGCTTCGCACCCTAAACATTTCAACTTCGAAACTTCTTGGAAAAAATTTTTATAGCGAAAATTCCACGATGACCTGTTTATAGCAGCGAAACCCTAGAATCCAAACCTCTGATACCAAATGTTCTGTAACCAGCTCCAAAAAATAGAAGAAAAAAGATATCAACGCCTTAGAAATAAGAAACTTCGAGGGGGAAACCTCCAATACATTACATAAATGAACAATTCTTCGATGATACAATTTACAAAACCTCCTTTCTATATATAGGAGTCCATGGGGCCATAATGTAATCCTAGTGGGCCACAATGTAATCCTAGCCGACCTAACAATAATAATTTAAGGGCACAATAATAACAAAATGGGGGTTACAAGGGTACAATAATAACAATAAGGGGGTTACACTAACAATAATAAGGGATCGTACTAGTAATATAGGGACCTAACGGTGGTTGACTGGGAGTACTCTTCGGACCTAATATTAATTTCCTATATCTCCACTCCATAAGCTAGATAGGATGTCTCTTAATTATAAACCCTGTTGTGTTGTTCTGCTTTTTTCGGGTTTGGATTTTTACGTGTAGGAATTTGAGGCAAATTGCATAGAGAAACATGAGTAAGATGAGGTTGAGGTTAGGGTGGAGGCATTAGAGTGGGTGGTTGATTGTGATGAGGCCTCCACCCTTGGGATGTATTGCTCCACTAAGGTTGTTAAGGAATATGCTACTAAAATTGTTGGTTCACGAGTCGAGGATGATATGGAGGGTCAGTAAGGCCAAGTAGGAGGTGTAGGCGAGGATGGAGGAGTGGGGGTGTACCAAGGTTGCATGGGTCCATTCGACTATTGTGATAGTAAGAGTAAGGTGCACCTTGCATACACTATTGATATGACCTAGGGCCTTGAGGCCTTCTATGGTTGATGAAACAAAGTTTCTACGGCCCTACTTCCCCACCTTGAAATAAATATTTAAGTCCAAGTAAGGAGGGCACTTTTTCACGTGGCATGATTCTCCTCATAGCTAAATAAGAAGACATTTATGACACTTAGTTGACATTCATTTCTAGGGTGCTTCTTGGTAAATCCGGGGAAAAAATATAGCCGAAGCTATTTTTTTCTTCCTCTTACTTCATTTTCACCGCATTTTGTCCATTTTCAAAGATAAGGTGTGCAACATGTCAATCTTGAAGTCCTCCAACATATCTCCAATCTCATGTTTGATGGAGGTGGAAGAGGAAGGGGGTATTGAATGTATTTTGGCGAGCTTTACCTTTCTTCCGACTTCCCTAGAATGGTTCTCGAAGACAGTTTTGATTGTTTCATAAGGCAATTGGTAAATATATCCTCCTTATAATGTACTTAAGGTTTCTATCACTTCCTCTCCGATCCCTCGTAGAATTACTATTTTAAGTGATCCGGGATCAAGAGTACAATTGGATCCGTTATATTTTAATCGAAACCTCTCTTCATAGTCTTCTAGGGATTCATCGGGCCCTATATTCATCTTGAATATCACAGACCTTAGTTTCCTTGGACCTATGGTAGTCTCCGTAATTTTTTTTGAAGGCCTCTTGCATGTGTTCCCAAGTAGTGATGATGTTCCTAAGTAGTCCCACAAACCAATGCAAAGTTGTGTCCTAAAGGTGGATGGGAATAACTTCATTTTCCGATCATCTAAGGCATAGTCATAGGTCCTACATATAACAAAAAAATTCAAACATGAATGTGTCCGGATCTTCCGAGATAATTCCATGAAAGTGTGGAAGGGTTGCGGGGCCAATGTTTTTCATCTTAGTTTCCTCATCTCGCCTCTCTAATGGGAAATGCTTCCTAGGTTTCGGTGTTAGCCATGGTTGATATAGGTGAAGTAGGTTCCTCAAGTGAAACAAGATATTCTTCTTCCCCAATAGGTTCTTCAAAATTTTCATAGGGTTCACCTAGGGTGTGTTCAACCTCAAATCCATTGAAGAGGAGTGAAGGATGACTATGTGGTGAAGTGGGGATTTTAGGTAAAAATATTCCTTGAGTATCCCTACTCCTACGAGGCATGAAAATCATATTTTTTTTGTATTTTTTTTCTATATTTATAACAACATGAAAAAAGGAAATCACAAAACAATGCTAAAAGAGAATCAAAGCATCTACTAGACACCTCCCGACAACAACACCAAGTATTTCACCAAGAATGCTGCAACTCCCAAAGGCTTCCCTAATTTAATTTATCAACCCAGGGGTTCATAAAAACTTGGAGGTGACGAGTGCTATATACACGAGCGGATGCATTATAATCATGCCATCCTCTTCTAAGCTTTAAAAAAGGGTGCTACTTTTAGGTTTTATAGATGAAGTCTGTCACACTTATGAAATTAGACCTAAGGCTACAAATGATTCAAAGCCAATGCACTACTATAAAGTAAAGAAATATACTACAACAAAAAAGTACATCTATCTATTCTAGAAATGAAATAAATCTACTTATTAGACTATGATAAGAATTGAAAAAAACAACCTAGGCATCTTGCATGAAGTAAATTACTGAATTGAAATAGTATAAATGAAACTAATATAATAACACTTTTCCCGGACCAAACGGATAAATACACTCTACTTCCCCTATGCTCTATCTATCATGATTTTATTCATGCAACTATTCATGACTCGACTATGCATGAAAATGTGTTTTTTTGCAGCTAGGAGAAGAAAGTGCCATGGTGGCTCATGGAAGGATTGAACATATAAGGGAAAATATGGAAGTTTATGAGTGGTTTTTACAAGTTTAGAGAATGGTCATGGTGATTTTTGGGCTTAATGAGGGGCCCATAGGTACTATTTCAAGTCGTTTGCTATAGGTTTCCTATAGTGCTACAGAAACAATATGAGGGAAATACAATGCAAAAAAATAGGTAGAAAAAAGGGTAGGGAAGGTAGTGTGAATGTGTATTAAGATGAGTGGAGCTGGCCCACCCCTTGGAAAATCTCAAAACCTCTTTGGAGGTATGTCTTGCACCCCCTAAGGCTTTCTCATGGTGTAGGGATGAAAAACCCGAAAACGGGGCTAATGGTGATTACTGATGTACAAAGGGCTTGATGAAGGATGAGTGATGAAGCTGAAGGTGCTGGTGAACTTATCATTGGATTTTCTACCTATACATGCAAGAAAAATACCTATTTATGCAATATAAATGGAAAAATTCATGATAAAGACAATGAAAAAGATGACTTGAATTTGTAAATAAAATCAACTCTAATCTACAAATAGAGATCTATCGCAACATTCAGAACATATCCATGAAATCACAATAAATATTTTCATTCATTCCAAGAAATCATAAACTAAGAAGAATTTTTGGTCTCTAGGGAAGGTCTATCATCCTCAAGTTCTATTGACAAAGATGAGAGGGGGGAGGCTTGACTCGCAATTGTATCACTCATGTAAGAAAAATAAATCTAGAGAAAAATACAAATGGAAGAAAACAAAAAAAAAGTAAATCAAAATACCAATAAACTAGCTATATATTCTTAATAAATACTATATAAATGACATGAAAGTAAAGAATTATTACACAAGAGAGGTTGAGGAACATGGATTGGTCCCTAACCCGCAATCCTAGCTCTCCGAAACTAGATCGATAAGGCAAATTATGAATGCTCATTTCATTTCAAAAGATAGTCTCATTACATCAATATAAAAATCTTGAAAAATTGATTACAAGAGAAAAGAGCCTAATGGATTTCTCCAAAGTTTGAATCCTAATGAGCTCTTGATCAACTCTATTTAACCTAAAGGGTAGCTACCAACATCTCCCTAGAAAATAGGTGATGAGTCCACTTGACTCCAAGTGAAGTATGGCTTGAGTGCACTTGATATTGTATTTTCTTGATTACCTTTGATTTCAATTATTGGAGGGAATATCGAGGATCCCTTGGCTACCTTTGGGAGTTAAGGAGGGTGGAAAATACCTTGGAATCTCTCGCTTGTTTTCTATTCTCGAGCCTTTACGAAAAAAATTTCCATAAAAAAATCCATATCTTCGTGATTTTCCCTGCATTTAACTTATGTTAGGTACTCTAAGCATGTTAAGCCTCAATCACCACCTAAACTAGCATCATAAGACCATAATATAATTAGAATTCAAGAAAAAAGAGACTTAATAAGGCAAAAAAGGTGACCATTAACCCCTCTAAACATGCCTAATGACAGAGCTCATCAATAACCATCGAGTTTTGCAGGGGAGAAGAAGATGAAGTGGTAGAGAAGGTAGAAGAAATGGATGGAGATGATAAGAATAAGGAGGATCCTATTTCATTTCCCATTCAAGATACTAATATCAACATTCACAAGAAGAATATCCCTCCATAATTTCTTCCCAACTTTCATTGTATGAGGTTAGAGGATCCGAAACCTTTGTATTTGAATTTGAAATAATTTTCATATCTTATGGTTACTTCTTAAACATTTAAAAAGTTGAGTTTTTTTTGTTGGAAACACTAAAGGATAGAGCTTTTAAATGGTTCATGAATTTTGCGAATAACTCAATAAGATCAGGGGAATTATATGCAAAGGATATTTCTAGAAAAAATATAAGGAGCATGATATTAAAGAGGAAATGTTTAGAATGACTAAAATAGAATATGAGAGCCTCGAGGATATAATATATATATATATGTTTAATGTTAAGAGGTAAAAAATTACATCATTTAGGATTTGACACACTAATAACCCTCTTACATAGAGCAATCAAGGATGAGTGGATTGATCTCCTTGATATCACGAGTAGAGGTGATGTATACCAACTATCACTTAAATAAATTTGTGAAATATCCAAGAACATATAAAGAGGAAGGGAAAGAGTAAGTAAATCAACATCAATATTGGTAAGTCAAGTTGAACTTGGAATTTTTCTTAATAGCTTTAAAAATAAATTCTTAGCAATCTAATTGAACAAGTAGAAATGTTAAAAAATGAAAAAGGGATAGAAAAAAATGATGTTGATATTTTTGTTATCCATGCAAAATAACATGCTACTGAATATTTCCCATCATTACCAAGGTTGAAGTAAGTTTACCCTGGACTACAATTGAGAAAGTCAATCACCAAAGAAAATATTTTATGTATCTCCAAGAATATCATGGTAGCCTAGTCAAGCTGGGTATGATGTGAGAGCCTAATACAAAATCTTAATATCACGAGAAAATAATCTCAATGTGATTGGAGCACACCCTTTCGTTTGCAACCTTGGCCATCTCAAACCCAAAACCAATCGTGGCAACAAGGTTGGCAAGAACCATATGGGACAAATCCACAATCTCCTCAATATTTTCCTCAATATCCTCCATACCCAACTCCATCCTTTTCATACCATCCATATCCACCACAACCACAACCATATCAAATATCCACTTCCACTCAACTACCTGCATAACCATTTCCAAACCCAAGAAATAAAGTAACTCAACCCACTTACAATGCTAAGATACAAAATATCCAAATAAATCCTCTTGATCTAAATGATATTAATATTGGATGAGGAAGAGTATTCAAAGGAAGATATTCTCTTACTCCTATTGAAGAAAAAAATAAAAAATAAGAAGATCTAGAGGATACTAAAGAATCATGGACCGCATTTGATGGATAGAAACCATTGGAGCCTCATATTGAATAATTTTTACAATGCTTATCATCATATCCTTTATGTGTTCAAGGGGATAATAAAAAAATAGTATAATATTTGAATGTCATAGACAACGAACACATACAAAATGATCTAGATGAATAATAGAACCAAGGCCATCAAAGTTATATTGAAATTTGTTTCCAAAAAGATCATTAATCTAGAGCACCACTCTCTTCTTCAACAATTCTTAACATCATCAATGTAGTTGGTCTCTCATATTTAGGTACCTCTTAAAGAATATGTTTCGATATTCCAGTTGATTTTATCTATAATATTGTTATGCACATGGATCCATTAGAAGTATTACTATACTTGAATGATATTTTTTTTCAAGTAGAGTAGGATAGAGGAATAAAAGAAAAAAAAGAGGAAAAAAGAGGAAAAAAAATAAAAGCTCGGGGTAAAACCTCCTTTCGGGAACCTCGGATTGGCTCACCGATTGAAAATATTTGGAAAGAAGAAAAGAAAAATAAAAGAAAAAACATCCTAGGTGAAAACCTCCTTTGCGGCGCCTAGGCAAACCTACTAGTTGAAAACCTAATTGAGGTAGCTAGTAGGCCAAGAAAAAAAGAGAAAAAAATGAAAAAATGAAAAGGGTAAAATATTCTTTGATACCTTTCCAACTTTGCACAAGAAAAAAAAACTTGATCACGGAAGAAGAAATCTAGTCAAGGGGATTCAAAATTGAATTTTCCACCTATACGCACCAAGATGATCCAACATGGCTAAGACAAAGTCCATACATTAATTTTCATCCTCACAATTCATCCACATTCCATTTCCCATCATTCCCAAGTATTTCCCATTCATTTTCCTCATCGTACTAAACTGATACAGAAAGTTCTGTTTTGCTACAGGGATTTATAATAAACACAAAGTAGAAAATATTCTTACCATATTTTGAAAATCATGCATCCATTGGCCAAGTTGTTAAATTGAAGCAAAAAATGAATTCATTTGACTTGTGCGTTAGTCAAATGGATAAATTAAAATTACCACTTTAATAGGATGGCTTGAGTTGTAGTTAGCAGGGAGTGACAAATCCAAATCACTCAATTAAATAAGTCAAGTCGAAATAGAGTTTTGCATGAGTTAATTGCTAAAATATATCAATATAGTGGAGTTATTGTTTGTTAAACTCGGTTATATGAGATCTACTCATGAATAGAGTCGGTAGGAGTTTAGTTGAGTAGTAGTAACTCTTGCTAACTCATAGATCTCTTAGTTAACTGATCAATTTACTAAAAAATAAGCTTATTCATGCATGGAATTCATATAGCCTAAGCTGAGTGGAGGAAAAAGGAATCAATGCATTTATTATTGTATACTAGAGAGTATACACGGGCTTTTCATGTAATAGGTGATTCTTTCTCTTGGGATTTGCACACAAAAAATATTGGTTTTTTTCTTATTCTTTAGGAGCCAATTTCCTCAATAATTGAGCAAGGAAATAGGAGGATCGGGAGGCCAATATTAGGCTAAGTATTTTCCAAAGCGGACTCGGGAGGAAGAGATCGCATTGTAGTGTAGTTTGAGTTTCAAGTATTTAAGTTGTCATTGTAATAGAATTTTTTTTCTCATATGATATAATACAAATGGAAAGGGGGTGGGGGGGGAGGGGGGGTTTCCTAGTTGGTTACCCATTAAAAATATTATTTTTTCATTATGATTGAATGAATGCATATGATTTTATGTGTTTCTATTGCATGTCTTCCCTTCCCCGTATTGAGTAGAAGATATTTGTGTCTATTGTTTTCAATCCGAATCCATTAGGAGCTACAAATTTCAATATATTACTACATGGTATCAAAGATATTGTGAACTACATATAATCCGGGTCCACTATCTTCTCTCAAAGAAATTTCAAATAGGATATTTGCGGTGAAATAATTTATCTCGTGCAAGAGGACAATGTGAGTTTCTATGAGGGAGAAGAGAGATTTCCGACAAGGAGATCAACACTTAGAGGGGAGTTTAGTTTTAAAAAGGAGAAACCCTATGGAAGCTAGTACTTTAGGATGCGGCGAGATTAGACTAACTAGCGTTGTAGTTACGAGTAGAAATGAGGAAGTAGCAACAAAGTAGTAGGAGTAGTAACCATATGAGTATATTAGAGTTCACTTTGTATGTAGATAAAATCCTAGGAGTGAGGTGGGGCAATATAGAGACCTTTTTCCCAAAGTTGTAAAAATTTGGGTAGGGTCCATAGGAGCGAAACATCGGTCACAATATACTCTTCTCATGGATCATTACCCTTGCTACGGGGGCCCATAGTATTCGAGTAGCATAAGGATCAATGTCGATTGATGTAGTCATATTTCGGGCGATAGTTGCGGGCTAGTAGTAGGCAAAAGGTCAAGAGATGGTTGCAACTTAGAGACACAATTTATTTAGTATGTTGGATGCTTCTCAATTACGGCTTGTCGCGTAGTAGAAAGAATAGTGAGAGGGAGTGTTAGTTGGGTTACAATACACTCGACTAGAGCATGTTTGGGGTTGTGCATAATCATTTTCTTGCTAAGAGGGAGTGTTAAATTGTAGCAAGAAAGGGATTCGTTTGACTTGTGCCCTAGTAAAATGGATAAATTCAAATTTCAAAATAAACATGATATTGCGGTTAGCGGGAGTGACATGGCCAAATAACTTAGTTAAACCAGTCAATTTAAGTTTGTGATCTAGAAGTAGAGTTGTGCATGCATTGAGTGCTCAAATATAGTAATCTAGTGCAATTATTGTTAGTTAAACTCAACTATTTGAGATTTATTCATGAATAGAGTTAGTAGGAGTTCATTTGAGTAGTAGCAACTATTGTTAACTCACTATTCTCTATGTTCACCAATCAATTTACTAAAAATAGTCCTATTGATGCATGGAATTCAAATATACTAGTTGAGTGGAGGAAAAAGGAATCATTGTATTTATTATTGAATACTAGAGTGTGTACACAATTTACATGTAGCAAGTGAGGCTTTCTGTTATAGCATCATTTCTCACCTTCACATGATTCATGATTGCTTTGATGGTTTTGGGCACCCATTCCTACATACTTGGACAAATTCACTTAAAAAACAGTGCAAAAATCCCCGTACGCGACTATGCCCGTACTTTTCCGCGTGTATACGCGAGTCCAGACTAGACTTTTCCGCGTATGCCATTAAATGATTAAAAAAATATATAATTATTCCCTATTTTCGAGTCGGGTTGATGGTTACTCGGGTAGTTCAACCACCCCGACACGTAGCCAACTTGTTTCCAACTATTGAAACTACTTGGAGGAGTATAAAAACCCCTCATGTGTATAGCCTAAGGGAGAGAGAGAATTTATTGATATTATACTGCGTTGGTATTCCCTATCCAAGTCACGATTCCCCGTGCCTCCGCACTTTCCCGATTCATTATAGGAAACCCTTGTTTCCTCGAGATGCTCATCTCCCCTATATGTCATCTCGTATGCACCGGTTGGAAGGAGTCTTAGCGAGGCAAGGGTCGGGACGGATCCGGACGACGGTCCCGCAAAGGCCGTGGAAGGATCGAGTGATCTCTCCACTCGTTACTTTTGTACATGCTATTTATAATACATGAAGTACCATGTCGTTCTCGAAATAAACGTGTTAGTGTATGCTTATATGTATGAGAATATTGTTATTTAAGCATTCATTATGATTTATTTAATGTTTTATATGAATCTCACTAACATTTAGAGTAGATATATCTTGTACAACCAGTTCTTCGTGCTTGTTTCTTCTTGTCTTTCGGTGTTGAGAAGGAAGGACGGTTCTTTGGGGGTTTGGACCTCGCAGGATGCTGCTTCAACCATAGGACCCTACGGGTAACTTTCTCATTCTACTCTATTTAGTTTTTCCGAACGTGCATGGTTGTGTGAGTCCTTCTTAAGTAGCATGCCCTCGCTCGTGGAGGTTGTAACCCAACGAACCTCTAGGGTGATATTCCCGAAACATTTCCCCGTGGGGAATTGCGCAAGAAAATAGGAGGATTTCTATTATTATTTAGGAATTGTGCAAGGAAATAGGAGGAGTAGGAAGCCAATATTTAGCTAAGTATTTTCCGAGAGAAGACTTGGGAGGAAGAGATCGATGATTGAAGTGCAAGTTGAGCTTCAAGGATTGAAGTTGTGAAATCCATGTTTTATGGACATGCATGATTATATAAATGAACAATTGTGATAAATGTCAACATAACTAGAGGATTAATATATGTAAAATCTTGGTCTCACCATGGGTTTTTCCAATGAAAAAAACAAAGAGTATGTGAGCTGAAAAAATGAAAAATAAAACACCAAGCATGATAATAATAAAAGCGAAACAAACCACACTCAAAGATGAAAATTTATTACATCACACACCAAACCAATAGTAAAATATATATGTAAATGGAAATTGTACATAGTATCGATAGGTTATGTTACGTAGTTCCCACTTCTAAGTACAAGTCAAGGATACTTAAGGCTTTGTTTGAACTCATGAGATATTTTTGGCATCATATGACACACCATTTTGGGGGCCACACCACATAGAGTTGAATTTCCTTATTCTTAAAGGTTGATGATTCTAGTGAAATATTAGAATCATGTCATTATCGAGAACAAACCATTGATTATTATGAAAACAACTCCAAAAAATAGAAGAAAACGGAGAGATCAACAACTTAGAAATAAGCCACTTCGAGGGGAAACCTCCTTTACATCACATAAATGAAAAATTATGGGACGTTACAAATGACAAAAACTCCTTATATATATGGAAGTCCATGGGGTCACAATATAATCCTAACCGACCTAAAAATAATAATATAAGGGCACAATAATAACAATATTGGGGTTACGTGGGGGTACAACAATAACAATAAGGGGGGATAAACTAACAATAATAAGGGACTACACTAGTAATATAGGGACCTAAAATGCCCCTCTCCTTCAAAAAAGTGTTGTCCTCAACACTTGAGTAGCTCTAGTTGCTTACGTATAAAATTTTCATCCTCCCATGTAGAATCTTTAGCAAGTAAGTTCTTCAACTTTATGAGATACTTTGAATTGATCGATTTCGTAAGGCGATGAGTTCTTGTTTCTGTGAATACTTCGGGTTCCAATATGTTTTTTTTCTTCGTCATCAATTTCTAGCAATATTGTTTGAAATAGAAGTTTGTCACCTATTACCTTATTTAATCATGAACCATGGAAAACTCGGATGCAATCGCAAAGAAGAAGGAAGCTCCAATTTGTATGCCATAGTACCAATTTTTTGCAACGACTTGTAATTACCATGGTACTTTGGCGATAATTTATTATCCTTATTAGATTTCTTGAGGGACATTTTTTTGTATGGTTGTAGCCATAAAAATACCTAGTCTTCTACATTAAAAAATTCTCTCATTGCGATGTTGATATGCTTATTGTTTCATAAATTTTTGTGCCAAATTTAGGTTATCCTTTAAGAGATGGAGAATTTCTTGTTGATTCTCGATGTGATCTTCCACGACTTGAACCTTAGAATTTTATCTTAAATATGATATGATGGAAAGTGGATGATATCCATAAAGTGCCATAAATGGGGCATTTTTTGTTGTAGTATGGAAGGAAGTTTTATACCATCATTCATCGAGAGGTAGCAACTTGACCAAGTGTGTTTTTTTATCTCGATACAAAACAACGAAGATATCCTTACAAACATTTATTCACTATCTCGAGTTTGACCATCTAGATTGAGAATGATAAGATGATCTACGAGCTAGTTGAGTACCCAAAAAAAGAAAATAATTCCGTCGAAAAAAATTTCCGGTAAAAATGGGATCTCTCGCCAAAGCTTACACTAATCTCCGGGTTTCCATGTAGCTTTAGAATTGTTTCCATAAATGCGGTAGCAACCGTACTTGCTTCAAAAGGATGAGATAATTCACAAAAGTGTGCATACTTGGTAAGGCTATCAACTACTACCATGATAACACTCTTTCCTTCGGACCTAGGCAAACCCATGATAAAATCCATTGAAATCTCCTCCCAACGTTGACTTGGAATGGATAAAGGCTATAGAAGACTTGGGGTCTTAATTGTCTCAACTTTATATTGTTGGAAAACCAAACATTCTGCCACATACCATTGAATATCAGATTTAAGGCCATCCCAAAAAAATTATTTCTTCACCTTGTGAGTAAATTTTAAAAAATCCTAAGTATCCTCCTAAAGGATAAGTGTTTAATTCCCGAAAGAATATTTTGTTTTAGTTTGGAATTATTACAAAGATATAATCAATCTTTGTACCATAAGGAATCATTTTTCCAACTAAATGTGTCAAATGTACTAGGATATTGCTGCAACTTTTGAATGATTATCCACACTTCTTTGTCCTTCTTTCATTCATCCCTTGATTCGGTTATCCAATCTAGTTGGATAATAGAAATGGCCCAAAGAAATGCTTCCACCTCTTCGTCCTTTCTTGAGAGTGCATCCGTAACAACATTTAGCTTCCCTTTTTTTTGTAGATGATTTCAAATTCATTACCCAGAATATTTGTGACCCACTTTTTGTCTTTGCTCCTGAAGATAGTCTTTGTTACAAAAGTGTTTAAGACTATCATGATCAATTTTTACCTTGAAGTGTCTTCCCATTAGGTAAGTTCCCCATTTATTTATTTCATGTACTATTTCCAACATTTCCTTCTCATAAATAGCTTTACGTAAATACTTTCCTTTGATTAGAAGACTTTCAAAAGAAATGGGTCTTCCTTCTTGCATTAAAACATCACCAATTCCATTTCCTCGAGGCATCACATTCCACAATAAATGATTTTGTGAAGGCTAGTGTAGCTAAGTCTAGTGCTAGGCACATTGCCTCTTTAAGATGTTCAAATGCCTTAGTTGCTTAAGGAGTCCATGAAAATTCATCTTTTTTTCAATAATGTTGTTAGAGATGTCTGCTATTCTCCCATAATTCTTAACAAACTTGTGATAATAACCCTGTTCACATGAGAAATCCTCGCAACTTCTTAATGATTGTGGGGTCTTTCCATTCCTTAATGGATTTAATTTTGTTAGGGTATACCTTAACACCCTCGTGAGATAAAATATGACCCGGATATTCCACCTCTTGTACTACAAAGAAAAATTTGGATGTTTTTGAATATAATTTTTTTCTCCTCCAATAGTTTGAGCACTCTCCCCTGTCAACATTTTGATCATGATCCTTCCAAGACACGTTGTAGATTAGTATATCATCAAAAAATACTAGCACAAATTTTCTAAGGGTTTGAAAATGAAATTCATCAACCCTTGAAATGTAGAAGGTGCATTGGTAAGGCCAAAAGGCATGACCAAAAATTCATAATGACCCTCATGAGTTTGAAATGTTGTTTTCGGAATATCTTCAGTCTTCATTCTAATTTTATGATATCGTGAATGAATATCCAACTTGGTAAAAATAAATTTCTCTATGTAATTCATCCAATAATTCATCAATGACGAGGAATTGGAAATCTATATTTAATAGTGAGCTTATTGATATCCCTATAATCTAGACACATGTGCCATGATCCATCCCTCTTGTGCACCAATACTACTAGAGTAGAGAAAGAGCTTTGACTAGGTTGAATTATACCGGCCTCTAATATTTCCGCATCATATGTTCAATTTCGCTCTCTTCTTGACATAAGGATATTTGTAATGCCCGATGTTTGGAGGAACACTTCCTAGAATCAAATGAATATCATGATCATGATCACGAATAGGTGAGAGTCCTTTGGGAGTTTCAAACTCCTTGGAATGATTGTCCAAGATATTTTGGAGATTTGTAGAAATAGATCATTTTGATGTTGGAACTTCTAGTGAGCACAATTGTGCAATTAGGCCTCGTTGTTCTTTCTTCGAAGCTTTGTCATGAAATTAGAGCTTATTATCTTTCCCGGGTTCCTCGTGATACCTCGCAATTCTCCTTCCTTTCTTTCGAGAAAAAAATTCAAGAAAAGTTCTTGAAAATTAAAAGCCATGGTCCCTAAAGATTGTAACCATTGTACTCGTAGTATAACATGAACACCTCCCATTAGAATGGAAAGAATTTGACTATTCAATACATATTCCCCCATGGTTAGCTTGATATTATGGAATTTTCCATAGAAATTTATAGTTCCTCCATTTTGCAACCATCACTTGACATGCAGTGTCTGGGTATAGGGAAACAATTCAATTCCTTGGCTACCTTACAATGAATAAAATTATGGGTACTAACCGAATCAATCAACACTATTACCTTTTTCTTCTAGATATGTCCTTTTATCTTGAGAGTTTGAGGAGTGGTAATTCCTACCAATTCATTACATGATATGGCCGAGATCTCATTTCTTCTTTGTCTAAGGTTGGTTCCCAAAGGTGTATATCCTCTTCTTTTAAATTTTCTTGTTCATTTTCTTCCTCCTCTTCAAAAATTTATTTAAAATAATTTCTTCTCAACACACTTATGACCTTTAATGTATTTTCTATCACAAATGTAGCAAAGCCCTTTTGCTCTTTTTTTATTCCAAGCTGTTGTGGTGTCGGCCTTGTAGGTTGTGGAAGTCTAGGAGAGGAAACACTTACATATTTATAGATGTGAGTGGTAGACTTCCTTGTTGCCATAATTTTACATTCAATTTTTCTTTACAACCTCAATGCCTTCTCCAATGAATCAGGTTCCCAAATGTGAACCTCATGTTGGATGTTATCTTTTAAAGTCCCTATGAAGACGATCAATCTTGTGTTCCCTCTCGGAATATCATTTACCCTTATATTCAATTTCTCGGGGAGTCCTCAATGTGCTCCACCACCTGAACCCTTTTGTTTGAGATTTTTAATTGGATAAAGAAGGTGTTGCTCTTTGTATAGTCATAATGTGCTATCATTTCCTCCATAAAAATTGACCAAGTGGCATATTTTTTTTATGGGAGAAAATCCATCGATACCATAAAAATGTATTTTTCTAAATATAAAGTTGCAATGCATACCTTTTATATGTTTTGCACATTATTGAGATCAAAATATTGCTCCATATGTAGTATCCATGTTACGGGATCCTTGCCATCAAACTTCCTCATATCGATCTTTGGAATATGATGGGTCTTCAATCCAACATTAGAGTTTATGAAATCATCATTAACATTTATTTTTTTCTCATCATGATTTTCCTCTACTATCTTTTCTCCATTAGGAAACAATTATTGTATCAACTTTGTCAAACCCTCCATGCCTCTCTTTTAGATCATTCTTTGTGTCTTCCATGTTGTCTTTAATTTTTTCTTCTATACCATCCATATTAGGTTACATGTATTCCATGCCATTATTCAAACCTATCCATCTTAGCTTCCACACCTTTCTTCAAAAATTCCATTTCATTTTTTTGCTTCTCTTTGTGAGAGCAAAATTTGGTGCACTTGCTCTTTGAATTTTGATATATCATGTTTCACTTCTTCATCTTCATGAGTCATAGTAGAGTATTATGAGGGCTTAATGGGTGTTGAATTATTTTTAGGGGGCATTTTAAAACCAAATATGGATATCTATGCTTCAATATGCCCTTGGAATCACTTCAAACTAATTTGAAACCAAGAGTTATGCAATTTGAAAACAAAATACACATCTTTTTCTTTCTTTTTGAAGAGCTTGATATTGAAACTAAATTATCTTTGTTATTTTGGATCTTCAATATTTGAAATTTAGTCTTCTCGTAGCCCTCTTAATTTTCTTTCACATGCCACTGTGTCGACTCCGATTTGGATTATTCAAGGAAAATTTATGCCCAATATCCCACAATGACCTAATTATGGGCTGGTTTAGTAGAGCGAAATTGTATGACATGCGATGTGTCGTTGTTTCCTCCTTCAGCTCTAAAATTGATACAAAGGAAACTAAATTCCATGTAATTTCAGACCACTTTTTACATAATTCCAATATGATGCTTAGAGAGAGAGTTATGAGAATTTTCCCAAGGTCACCTTGTTTAGATGAAATTCGTAAGCTCGCAAAAACCCTAACTTCCACATACCATATCTTAGAAAAATATCTGAACCAAGATTTGAAATTTTTGCACAACATTCCTTAGGGTTTTCAGCTTTGTGTGATAAAAATTTCATCTTTTAGAACCTTTGTAGAAGAAACATTATAGCGAAATTCCATGATGGCCTCGTTTGGAGTAGAGAAATCCTAGAATCCAAAGCTCGATACCAAATTTTATGAAACCAACTCCAAAAATAGAAGAAACAGAGAGATCAACCTTAGAAATAAGCCACTTCGAGGGGGAAACTTCCTTTACATCACATAAATGAACAATTCTAGGATTTTACAAATGAAAAACCTCCTTACAATATAATCCTAGCCGACGTAACAATATTAATGTAAAGACACAATAATAACAATATTGAGGTTATAGGGTTACAACAATAACAATAAGGGGGGCTAAACTAACAAAATAAGGGACTACACTAGTAATATAGGGACCTAACATTGACTTAAATAATCACTATAATCAAGTAGAAAAAATCCTTGATGATTTTTCATCGAAGATAGAATGGATATAAAGGCACTCATTCACCGAGGGATTTGGATTTGTTGCACATATTGTTTTTATTAATAAATAAAAAGTGTCATTGATGATGTGAAAGGGGATGACTCGAGGACAATAGTAGCTCCATTTATGAAGATAATGTGGTAGCTAGATAGTATGGTATAGCTAGGTAGTATGGTATGCCAATCGCATATCTTGCATTCTCTCATCTCGGTGAAGTCAAAGGAATGCTGAAGTTTATTTACTTTCGACAAAGCCTTGATGGCCTAATTATCCTATAAATAACATGGTTGCATATGACCTATCGATACCTTTTAAATCATTGTATATCCCACTCTATCCTCCAATATGAGAAGTTATGGTCAATTCCAAGTTCAATAATAATTGGAGAGACAAAAAACTATAACAACACAACATTTTATCATCAAACAATGTGCAACTTCTTGAGGATCCGACAGGAAAATGTCCAAACTAGCATGTTATTTAATGAGGTTAACAATTGTGCAAATTGCTTGAGATCTAGTGTGTGGATAAGTGCACCAACATATGAACACGCTAGCTTGTGCAATCCAAGCATACTAGAAAATCACAATGTGACATGTGGCATGATGACATCAGCACATGCCTAGTGACCTTTAGGACTCGGTCCCTCGAATGGTCACATATGAGAAGCTAGACAGGCCCAAAGGCCCATGGAGGAAAGGCTAAATTGTTAGTTAAAATCCGAATCACATGAGTTTAGAAAGATAAGCCCCAAAAGAGGCGACGATACAAGGGAACAAGTGACGTCACATAAGTAAGCCAAAAAGAATAAGGTGAAGGTTTCATGGCATAGTTCAAAAAGCCAGCCTTAAAGGGCTACAATAAAAGGATTACAGGTGACATGTATATGCGTTTGGCGACATGGTAAGACCGTAGTGCTAACAATGAAACCTTGGACATGGAGCAGATCACATGTCAACCCGTAGTCAATATGGGACCATAACAATAGTATATATATGCGAAACCCTCGGTCTACATTGAAGATCAAACCATTGATTAAATATCATGCGTATATTCGAAGATATTTATTTTGTAGTGTGGTTTTTCTAGGGAAATGTTTTATTTTTACGTCAAATTAGTGTGGTCGACGCGAAGCTCAACATAGTGACTTAGGAGAAATTATAGCAAATGGTCACGGGTCATGAATTTCGATCGTTGTAATAGTGGTTTGACCCTAACCTAATATCGCGAGGCAGTGGTTACGTGGACATTTGATCTAAGATAGTGGTTACACGATAGTGGGGATGAGATAGTAGTTGATTATTAAGTTGTAGCCAATGGTATAATTCTTAAGTGGTAACCCAAGGTCCTAAGACAATGGTTACATTAAAATCGAGAGGCAAGACAATTGATATGAGGTAGTGGTTTTATTTTAAATTCATGGCCTAAATTTTTTGGCTGTGTGGAAAATCAAGATAGTGATTATGTGATAGTGGAGAGCCGAGACATAGGAGTTGAGATGATGGTTTAATTGTCAATTCATAGCACAAATACCATGGGCGGGAGAGTTGATATAATGGAGAGTTCAAATAGCTCGAACCGAGATAATGGTTACATGATGTGGAGATCCTGGAAAGTATAGCCAAGATGGTGGATGCTGAGACGATGGTTTGCTTGCTCCACCAGTGGCCCAAAGACCATGACAATGGAGAGCAATGAAAATGGTTTATTGAAAGCCTCGAAGGTCGTGATCATGGAGAGTTGGAGAAAAATTATCTCATTAGTAAGTTATATCCGTGAAAAGTGGTATGATTATTATGTATTAACATGAAATTCATGTCAATGGGAGTCGCCGAGGATAAAGTGATTTTAAGCCAGAACCCAAAGGTTGTGATAGTGGACGCGCTGAGGATAGAAGTTTAAGTCGTAGCTCGAGAACCGTGTCTAATTTTTACATGAGGCTATAACAATGGAAACTCTCGCTAGATAGTAGTGGTGGTTTTGATTGTAAAGGTCATTTATGCATTTATTAGGAGAAATCGAATACCCATAGATATCCTTTTGGAAACATGCAATGAGTTTGGAAGAGATCTCCATGAGTTAATACAATTTTTAAAGGGAGAAATTGCCAAAACACTTCATGAATAGGCGGTTGGGATCAATATCTCAATATTGCTGTAATTGGTTGGTCAAATTATTGATCCTCATCAACATAGATTGGTTTGTTTTAGGGTAGAGTTGGTTATATTTTTGTTGATTTATTTTGAAAAGGTTGTCGGCTTGAGACTTGGTCAAACCATTTTACATAGAGATTTATTAACGCGTTTAGTCTATTCATTTTGTCAATCAATAACATTTTATGGAAACCATAAATTTTATATTATATATAATTTCCTCTCAAGATATTTGGGTTTTTAGTAGGGTTAATTTTTGTATGGTGTTAACATAGTAGAAAATGGTTTTTAATGAGTTGTGAGTACCTTATTTTTCCGGGTGGATTCCACAAAAAGAATGATGATCAAAGTTTAATAGTGTACAATCCTATAGACATGAATAGCCCGCTTAACTTGTTTTTTATTATCAAAATCCATTGTACATATTTTGAGTTGGTTGCAATTTGTGTTTAAGAACAAGTTTCGTGAAATCCTTTCAGTGTAAATATTGTAGATTATTGACTGGGTTGTAGCAAATGTTTC
Organism: Pinus albicaulis; assembly: GCA_034641835.2. NCBI lineage: Eukaryota > Viridiplantae > Streptophyta > Pinopsida > Pinales > Pinaceae > Pinus > Pinus albicaulis. The sequence goes on along the minus strand of JAXQQM020066952.1, from coordinate 13,659 downwards.
AATGAGCGAAAGAAAAAAATATGAAATAACTTTGAAGAGATATGTTTTCAAATAAGAGATGGATCTATAGTTTGGAGTTTATGTTTGAAAAAAAGAGGGTCCAAATGGAATTGAAGAAGGAGGGTGTGCGCTCCATTGAGGTTGTCTGAGCCTAGAGAAAGTCACAGATCTTTGATATTCATTGAGGTTTGTCCCAAAATTAGGTGGGAGACCATTGTAGGTTATATATTTCTCATTATTGGAGGTTGGTATCTTAATCATGATGAAGCTTAGAGAAGGTAAAAGCTTGCTTGCTCTTTATCGAGGTTGGTTTCCTTAATAAGATTGTATCCTCTATAGTGAGAAATCACTTCCATACTTTCAAGGATGGTGCTTCAATCAAGCTATATCCTACCGTAAGAATATCTTGGGGGTCGATGCCTATAGTAGGTAAAATCTTGAAAATCTATGTAATGAATTTGTAATATTCCTCAAATTAGCATGCGAAACTAATTGAAATATTAATTTTTCTCTTGACATATTGTTAAATGAATAAATGGGTAAGGAGGCCCATAAATCTCTTTAGCAGGCATAAAATCCATCTTAATGTGAAAATGGATCATCTTCATAGCTAGATAAAGCACACTCATGTGTGAGCCGTGGGCTAATGCATGAAGACAAGGTCAAGTTTGACCGGAGTCACCGGAAAGCTGAAATGGAGGGAGTGAATCATCACTGTAGACACGGCCCGCGAGGTGTGGATTAGTTTAGATAGTCATATTGAAGGTTTGGATTGAATACTTTAGGTGTGAAAGGGGCCAAGAGCGTGTTGAATAGGTCAGCTATGACCAAATCCAACTACGTTGTTATGGAGGAGTGGCATTACTGATGAGAGCAACACGAGCTTTTGGAGGAGGAGATTAATTATATGATGGTGGAAAACCTAATGAGTGGGACCCAAGGTGAGAAGGCTTCACAATGTTTGTAGGAAGAGGATGGAAGACATAATGGGGTTAGCTTACGATTCTGATTTTGATATGTACGATCGTTTAACCTTTTTCTCTCTTCTGGGCTTGTTTAGCTAAGATTGCTGGTGTTGTTTATCCACTGAGAGTGTTCCGGTCGGGAATCCCACCTCTTTCCTCGAAAGGCCTCTTCGGGAGAGTACCAATGTATCATTTCCACATATTTGGAATTTTGGCCAAGCTTCGGTCTTTAGTCATTGCTCAATTTCTACGGAATATTGTGCTGTGTTGCGAGGGTGTTGCATTGGAAGGTTGAGAAACCCACTTTCCGAGATAGTTTTTCATAGGAGGAAGGTTTCCTTCTCTTCGGGAGATAAGAAAAGAGTGATTCGAGCACATTTCAGATCTTTGGAACTAAAGGCAACCCTATTCCCATCATTTGCAGTGCGAGCTTTCTACTGGGATTTGCGTTTAGTTTTGGAGGGCGGTTTCAGAGAGTGAGGATCTATTGCCTCTTTTAGGAGTGTTTTTCCCGTAGGGTGGAGGGTTTAGAATTTCATTTCTGGAGGACAACTATGAGGATATCTACATCATATACATATATTATTTCGAGCCTTATATTTTCATGGGCTTTTCGAGCCATCGGTGATTCTCTAGTCCTAGAGTCTGCAGATCACCATTTGTATTTGGGTGTATTTCCGAAAACCCTTCTTGCTCTCTTGGACTTTGTGTAAAAGAGACTAGATCTCGGCTTTTTGAGCACTACTGATTAATATAATAGTAGATCCATTTGTCTCTATAATTTTGGAGTATAAACCCTCATTATACAACATTTTCACTTGATGCAAAGTATTATCGTGTTGCGGTAGTCTTGGGGTTGCATTGTTTTTTGCTTGCTGGGGGGAGGCTTGTTTAACCCATATATCATGATTTTTTTATGATCTCCTTTGCAGTATTTGGTTACTATAATGTATAAACCAATGGATCCATGGGATATATTTTTCGTTAAAGCACACCTTTCCTCGAAAATGCCAGTGCATTGTATTGTCGCATTCCACATTTGGGAATATTACAAAGGTGTCGCAGCATAATCTTCGCTCAACCCTGTGAGTTTTAGTCAAATATGCTATAAGAAGAAGAAGAGATCTAAAATTATGGAAGGAATGACCTTTATCTCATCACTTTTCGTATCTATGAAGAACCTCTCCAAAGAGTGTCAAGAAGATGAAAGAGGAGAGATACAATGACATCAGAGGGTTTCACAAGAGGAAGGCCCATGTAATTCCTATCATCGAAGAGACCCGTTGTTGCAGGCAATCACAAAGAATATACCATGCCCTTCTCCTTTGAGGAATAATAAAAGAGGCATGGAGATGGAAGGCAATTTGGAACATGAGATCCTAAGTGGGTACCTAGCGTATTATGTCTCAACCTAGAAATTTCAAGGAGACTCTTAACTCTCCCAAGGGCTCATTCGCCTTGAAGAACAAAGGAGATCTTGTAGCAACAGAAAACAAAGGGCAATATATTTCGTTGTCAACGTTTTGTGGGTTATCCGCATGTACAACAAGGGTTTTGGGAATGAAGTTGGATGCATTATTCCTATCAGTATCCAAGGATAGAAAGAGACGTTGTTGAGATTGTAGCATTGCACCTGAGGGTGAAGCAAAAATTTGGTCATTCACCCATTTGAGTCATGCAAGAGTTAGTGCATTTGTATATTTTACTCAAATTTTGATCAAATTCGACAAGAAGAAATCAGGAGAAGAATCCTCTTCACCACCACTTGAGGAGACTTGTACCAAATACGACACAACTATGGAAGAGCACCATCATCATTAACATTGGGGAAATCATCACACCGGAGGAAAGAACCCTTGTAGCAAGAGAATATGTTCATGTCACCAAGGTATGCATATGTTTCCACTGTTATTTAAGCACATCTTATGGAGGGTTGTGGGAATACACTATTGCATGACCAAGGGTTAGAACATGGCTGGTTGATTTGGAGCAAGAGACTTTAACCTGCTGAGAAACCTTGATTTGCTTAAAGAGGGTTAAAAATCATCTCAGTATATCATTTTTGGAGCTACCCACAACTCTTAGGGTTGAAGTGTAGATTTTTGGAGGATAGGATGAGTATTTTCCTAAACAATCCAATGTAGAACTATATCTCGCAATATTTGAGCATGAGCATGAGACAAAAAATGCACCATTATGGAGATCAATAGCAATCGTCATTGAGCAAACAGTGATGAGTTGGGGGCCCAACCATTATTAAAGACTTAATTACCATTACACTTGTGTGACATTGGATGAGCAAAGATGATTGATGAGAGACATCTTATCTTTCATTATTGTGATGAATCTTCTTTGATGTGCATTGAAGAATCCTATGAGAAGACTTTTCAACATACCGGGATCCTTATCGATTCATTATGGTCATTGTAGGATGGTCTTCACTGGAGATCGCCCTCAAGAGATTTCATTTCAACATCCCATGAAATGCAAAGGTAGAAATCAGATGTGGGAGGATGGTATTCCATTGAAAGAGTACCAAGATAGAGCATAGTAGGAGACACCTACATTTGGATGAATGGGTGTGGATGGTGAGAAAGAGGTTGGTGAACCACCTACATATCTATGACACAGTAGCAGGAGGCATGGCTACATTGGCTACTTCCTTAAAAGAGTTTGGCTATCATGTGACATATCCTTCTTCAAAGGGTATTGCTATGGAGGAAATCTCTGGCATGCACTTGCATCATATGGTAGCAAGTGAGTTTGGGCATTATGTTGGTATGGAATTCTTCAGTATCAATCATTATTTTTTCACCTCATGATTTTTATGATGGAGGTGTGAAGGGGAAACAACACTATTGTTGCTTTGGCCACTCTTGGGAGAGTATGGGCATAATTTCTCCCATACTTGGCATGGTATTCAGAGAAAGGGGTGGCACAATCAAAGGGCAAAGAGGCTGCCCTTCAACATTGACAGACAAGGAGGTGGCACTTCCACATGGGAAGGAGACTCCCACACATAGCGTGCTGATGATAGTGGATGCCTTTTGAAATATGGAATGTCAAAGAAGGGAGTCATGGAGTGACAAGAGCCTTATTACTAAGGCTAACAGTGTTGCCATTTGGGAGTATGTTTCTATTGATGGAGTACCCAAGGAGTATGCATCCTTCATTTTTAAAATCCTTATGAGGAGATTTCTTATCTTGGGAGGGTTCATCTATGGACCTCACTTTCACTTACTCACAATGCATGGTAAGAAATATATTTTCTACTTAGTTGATCATTTCATCAAGTATTTGCATCTTCTCACCATCTATGTATAGTGCATTTCTCCACAAGAGGGAAATATTATCTTTGGGTTTCATGGTCATTCTAGGACCATGATTATTTTGGAAGATAGCCCTTCTTTACATGAATTTGGGAAATGTGGTGTTATTATTGTCATTCTTAGCCGATATATAATGCCATTTAATACCTCATAGTAGATGAACAAACATGCACAACTAGCAACTTGTTGGGAGACAACTTGCCACATGATGTTCCAAAACAACAATGGTAAAACTGTTGTATCCATTGGAGAAAATCCATTGGTATCATCCAAACTTGCACATAACCTTCAAGATTTTTCTGATTTGGATACTATATGGTGATGTTGTACCATTCACTCGTGTTGGCATAATAGCATGATTCATGACTCTAAAGAGAGGATATTCGAAGATCCGCCTTTCTTTCCTCTTTGATGACAACATTATCATGTTTCAAAATCAAAAGTACTCTCCCAGCACTTAAACACAGTAAGTGGAGAGAGAGGACAAGAAGGGGTAGGCTATCTTGTCTACCATGTTCAAGCCATAAACCTGCATCACATTGCAGTGAGCCAAAGGTGGGAGGTGAATTTTCATGAGTTACCATTTTGGAGGGTGGCTCATTTTGTATGGATGATAATGAGAGGGTGATTCATGGGGATGATAGTTCCAAAAATATCTCTTATCTGCTGCCTCAACAAGGGCCTATGTGGCAACACATTTTTACCCATCGGTGTTTTACTTTCACATGATGATAGCTATTCTACTGTCACCAAAATTCAACTTGCATACTTGGGAGGGGCAACTTGGAGATGTATTGATGAGACAACATCTTGTTCCTTGGAGGAGTTTATCATATGAGGATGCTGAAGTGGAGGAGGAGAGGGAGGCTCTTTAGTTATATCCTGCGCCGAGGATAAGAACATTTGGGAGGGGGAGGACTTATTATTCCACCAGTATGCAACACTGAATATTAACTTTTTTCTTAACGTATTGTTAAATGAATAAATGGGTATGAGGCCATAAATTTCTTTAGTATGCATAAAACTTCATAATGCGAAACATGGGACTATCCTTTCATAAATGGATAAATCACCCTCATTTGTGAACAAAATAATGCATGTAAGACAAGGTAACATTCCTTAGAATTGCCTTCTATTTTACAAACCTTCACTTCATTTCATCATTATTTTATCACTTCATAAACCTAAAATCAATGAAGAATGATTAGGATTGCTTAAAGGTTACATAAAATTGATTAACATATTGTATTTTCATGATTTTTGCTATTTTAACAATTTTACGCAAAATAGCTACAGAATACGGGCATTAAAGTAAGTGACCATGCTTGTTCAAGTAGGCGATCCGAATTCGCGAAATTTGTTTACGGTTTGAGTGGATTACAGGTGTCGTCTCGAGAAAAACCGCATATGGGCATATTCCACGTCATGTCTGCATGGTTCGTTGCTCAATTGTTCGTTGCTCACATGAAGGAAGAAACGGAGTTCTGGGTATGGTTTGATACGTGGGAACATATTTGCAAACGGACTTCTAGTAGGAGGCTGTCTCGATCTAAATTTGTCTCTACGACAAAAATGCAACGACCTTCAATAAGAGTTTTAATTCAAATAGGAATGGGAAAACTGATAATCCTTCATTATCTCAAGATTTGTTATGTAATTTTATTATAAATATGACTTGGGAGACGAAGCAACGCTCAACACTAGTTAGATCTTGGTTAGTTTTTGGCTTGCCACGAACGTGAATACATTTTTGGTCATTATCTCCTTTAATGAAAAAACATCATCTACGTGAGCGTCTTTAGTCGATTTTGAGTTAGATTTCATGCTCTGTAAGGTGGTGGAGGGCCCCTACCTCCTGAGTGGCTTCGTTTTCACTATTTAGATAAGTATTTTAGCTCTGTTTTCACAGTTTAGATGAGTATTTACTTTCAGTCTTACGTTTGTCTTTCAATTGCATTGAGTTATACAACCAGAATTGTTCTAATAAACTTTTCCAACATATTATTCATGATGAACAAGATGGAATGTGTAATTTCATAGAGTAATGGCATGTCAATTTCAATAGAATACTCCGGAGTTAGAATGCATATGGTTCAGTTCTGTTATTTCATTTTCAGTTTGATAATGACTTTCTTTAGTTTAGTTTTAATTCATTTTGTTTCAAGTAGATTAATGACATTTTAATTTAGTTGTAATCATTGTCCTTTAATATTGATAGATAGCGTTCTAGCTTGATGTTATCCATTGTATTTTAAGTAGTTCTAGTTGTCAAAATTAGTCTCTCGGCCTTCATTATTCACAACTTACTTTTGTTCTGAATTTTTATTAATATATCATCACATGAACAGAGGTCAGTAATATTAGTTTAAGGCTTTGATTATCCTGCAAATCTTTTATGAATTCACCAATAGCCTTTTTCCCAAACATTATTCTAGAAAATCTCTAAATTTCTGAATAAGGCTTAGTAGTGATAAATCAAGTTGCAGAATAGAATAACTTCAGCATCATAGGTTAATTTAGATTTTTGTAATATTATGAGTTGATTTTTTAGTTAGGAGAACTTCATTTACACTTAGCATTCCATTTCTCAAGTTCATTTCAAGTTCATGTTGTGATTTGTTTCTTTGCCATAGAGTCATTATCAAGCTTTGTATTTGTTGTTTGCTAGTCATAGTTTAGGTTTGATTCTGTTTCAGTATTTGCATTTGTCATTTGTCATCCATATTTTAGGCTTCACTCTGTTTTGACCAATAGTTTCCCTTCATTAGCACTTAGTTCTTTTCCTTTTCAAAATAAAATCACAAAACCAAAAACATCATAAAAACTCTAAACACAATGAAGTAGGAAGAGGTTACTTAGGCACATATAGTGCACCACACTTCAGTAGTCTACTGACCCTGGTTGACAAATAATGAACTCAATTTAGGAGACTAAGTTGAGCACAAACATTTTGGCGCCGTTGCCGGGGAAGTGTAACTAGGTATCCTGATTTCCTACATCCACAAAAACAAAAACAAAAACTTCAATCACCTACCACACCCACTATATCATGTGGTGCAGTAAGAGCCACACATCCACATCATGAATTCATATTTTTGCAGGTAGAAAAAGAGGTGACAAAGCAGGTTGAAGAAATGGATGGAGATGATGACAATGAGGAAGATCCTTTTGGATTTCTCATTCAAGAAACTGATATCAATATTCAAATGAAGAACATCCATCCATCTGTACTTCCTAACTTCAAAGGTATGAGATCAGAAGACCCGGAAACCTTTCTTTTTGAATTTGAAATAATTTGTAGATCTTATGGCTATTCATTGCACATTCAAAAATTGAATTTGTTTCCGGCAACATTGAAGGATAGAGCTCTTAGATGGTTCATGAATTTAGGAACAAATTCTATAGGGACATGGGATGATATGAAAAGAGTATTTTTGGAAAAATATAAAGGTTATTGCATGCACCATGACCTTAGAAATGAAGTCTTTAAGATGAACCAAAAAGAGGATGAAAGCCTAGAAGATTTAGTGGAGAGATTTACTTATAATATGAAAAGATCTAAATTGCATAATTTAGGATCAGATGCATTAAAAACTCTCCTACTAAATGCTATAAAGGATGAATGGATTGATCTTCTTAATCTTGTGGGAAAAGGAGATGTTTATCGATTGTCATTTCAAGAAATTTGTGAACTATGCAAGAACATATCAAGAGGAAAAGAAAAGTGTGTAAGGTCCCCTCAAGATCCATTTATGGCAAAAGTAAGTAAGTCAGCATCAGGATTGGTAAGTCAAACTGAACCTAACAATTTGCTAAACATTCTTGGTAATTTAAATGAACAAAATGACATGCTAAGAATGCAAAACAAGCAAAAAGTTGCTTCATTTATATTTTTCCCTAAATGTAGAAAGAAACATGCTTTGCATGAATGTCCACTTGATAACATTAAAATGTGTAAAATTTGTGCAGGATCACATACTACTGAAGATTGCCCATCATTACCAGGGTTGAAGGCAATTTACCAGAAGGATAATGGAGCAAATCAAGGACAAGAGCAACTTTTTTATGTAGCTCCAAGAAGGCTATGGCAGCCTCATCAACCCAATATGATGCAATATCCTTATGCACAGTATCAAGGTTATGCACCAAAATTTCAAGATAATTGGAAAACACCCTTGCCTTGGCAACCTTGGGCATCTCAATCCCAACTTCAAAACCAACCTTGGAAACCTTGGCCATCTCAATCCCAACCTCAAAACCAATCTTGGCAACAAAGTTGGCAAAGGCCCTATAAAGGAAATCCACCATATCCTCAATCTTTTCCTCTCTATCCTCAATACCATGATCAATGTTATCCATACCATTTACCTCCACTACAACATCAATATCACCCTCATTTTACCTCAATTCAACCTTTTCCATTACCATCCACACAAACACCCCAAAGATTCCCCACTCCACTACCTCCACAACCATTTCATATTCCCAACAATAAAACACCTCAATCAACTTACAAATCTGAGGTATTGCAAAATGATTTACCAGCTGTCATTGAAGAACAACAACCAGCAGAAGAAGACTCAGATGAGGTCCAAGAATCATGGATGTCTATTGATAGAGAGAAGATATTGGAACCAGAGATTGAAAAGTCTCATGCATGCCTATCACCAGATTCTACGAATGAAGATCACATCTCCGAAGACTTGCATCTCATGATAGAGGAAATACAAGGAAGACAAGATTACATTGAATCTTGGTTCAATTCTGTGATCGGATTCCAATGCTCAATTATTCAATATCATCTGACATCATCTAAATCAATACAGTTGGCATCTCATATATAGGTACATATCAAAGAGTGTCTTTCAAACCTGCATATGAGTTTATCTATCATCTTGTTACAAACATGGTTCCATTGGAAGTACTCATATACTTGAACAAGATTTTCTTTTTCAAGTAGAGTAGGACATAAAAAAAAAAAGAAAAAAAAAAGGAAAAAAGAAAAAAAAAGAGTAAAGAGAAAAATAAGTCCTATTGTGAAAACCAGCTTGCTGGCGCAATTGGACATGAGCTTTGTTTGAAAACCAGGCAACTGGCAGGCAAAGTTCACAATAAGTTCTGCAATTTCATGATGGTTTCAATCTTTCATGGTTCTTCAAATCATTCTTGGTTCTATGCTCGAGTTGGATGATGTGGAATTCCTTAAGGTCCACCTTCCAACAGATCTTGTCCCATCGACCTCAACACTTTATCCGGGATCAAGATTAGAGATTATTTGAAGTGCCTTGGAGCTTGCATTCATCAATGGCAAGCCTCCTCGTTGATAACAATGGGAATACAACAATGTCTCTTGATTGTCAAATTTTGCAGGCGACTCGACTTCGACACATTCATTCGTCCCTGTCAAGATGCACTGAGGTACCTTGACACTCATTTACATTATCGGTGAGTTGTCTCGCATTGGTTAACGATTTTCATTATTGATCGGTAATCCAATGATTTCTTCCTATGCTCGACTTCGACACATTTATTCGCATGGTAAGAATTGTACCATGAATGTTGGCTTTGATGAAGACTAATGGTTTTATGGAATCAACAACAACTTGCAGCAGTGAATTTTATTAGTTTCTTGTAGCAGCATGTTCATCTTTTTGTCAATTCAATAACAGCTACAGAAAGTGGAAGTTTCTGCAGTCATTGCTATAGCAGTCTGTTTTCGTCTTTTTGCAACTTTTTCCAGAAGGCAGTTTTGGTGCAATTTTTGCAAGAGATTGGAGCAGAAATAAAAAATTCTGAGCTTCTGGGTTTTCTCAGAATATGATAAATTGAGTAAAAAGCGGACAGAATTTGAAAAAAAACAAATTTTAAGGGCATTTCAGAAGGGTTTTTCAGGCAGATTCTCACTTTTCAGCATTTTGGACAGATTAGGACAGATTTGAGTGTTTTTGCACAGCAGCACCTTTTCTTCATCAAAATGAAATTCTGGAAGCATGTGGCAGTAGAGAAGGTAAAAATACACAGTTTCCCATTGGAATCACTCAATTTTGCCTTAAAATGAGTCCGTGGCGTACTTTTTTGTTGCAAAATTGGGCAAAATGAAGGGTGAAACAGGGCAGAAATTGATTTTGTCATAACTTTCAAACCGTGCATCCGTTGGTCTTGAAATTTTTATGGTAAATGCATTGAGGTAGGTTGAATAAACACAGAAAATTTCAGAAAATTTCAGTGTGTATTTTTCAAGAAATTGGCCACTTTCACCTACAGCCATTTCTCATTTTTCGGGAGATCCGTGCAACCAATGGCTGCGATTTTTCAGTGGAAGATGCATAATAATATTGGTGACAACCTCAGAAAATTTCAGGGAATTCTGATGTACCATTTGAGAGAAATTGCAAAATTCATTTCATTCTACAATTCCACTCCATCTCACTCCACTTTCACTCCATCTCACGCCATTTTCATTTCATTTCACAAGTCCATTCCACTTTCACTCCATTACATTTCACATCCATCTTCCATATTCATACTTCATTTCTTTTTACAGATTGCATGTTGCAGCCACATCTTATTCAGCAGTTCTGACATAATTGTACAGCCTACAAAGAGATGATGATTACAGGAAATTGAAGGATTATGTTTTGAAGACCAACATGCTCAAAGAGGACCAAAGGAACAGCATCAAGCACAGCAATTAACAAGGTCAAAATTCTGAGGTAAATTGTGAAAATTATTTTAATAGCAAAAAGTTAAAACATGAAATAGATACAATGTGTATAATCATGTGTTTCCTAAACAACCTATCATTCGAATTGATTAGCCATATCCCTTATCCAACATTCCAACCTACTATTCCACATCTCCTTAAGATTGTATCATTCACTTATTTCACCACAAGTTCATCATAAATTCTCCATCAGATCCATAGCCACTTCATTTTCCCTTATAGCTTAATTACCTCCATCCATTCACTTCCATTACACTTTGCAGCCAATCCATCCCTAAGTGCAGAAAGGTAATTCTAAGGTGAAGCATCATTCTTCAACTAATCCATCTTCAGACACAGAGATACAGTTTCAAAATAAAGCATTAGACTCTGTAGTCAATCTAGCTTCAAGCATAGAAAAGTAATTCTGAAAGGAAGATAATCTGCACAAAGGAGGAATGTGGCTAATTGTCAAGACACAATCAGTTGAAGTCAAGTATTTGGAAGGATATCCACAAGTCAAGGAGCTACTACAATAAGAAGGGAGGCTAAATTTTATAGAGAAATTTGATGGCTTCCATAAGGAGATTATAAAATCTTTTGCCAAATCTTTTGATGGAGCAGAAGAAGAGAAACTGACATGGATATTGAAAATAAACTTGACACTCCACTACAAAAGGAAGATGAAGAACTAATCTCTAAAAAGTTAACAGAGATTAGAAAATAGATTAGGGCCAAAAGAAGCAGAAAGATAAGGTTGGATGTTCTAACAGAGGTTTCAAAGCACATGGAATAAGTTTTGATGAAATTGCATGAGGACATGCAATAGTCTTGCAGTGGGGGTATGTTGAGCCTTAGAATTGCCTTCTATTTTACAAACCTTCACTTCATTTCATCATTATTTTATCACTTCATAAGCCTAAAATCAATGAAGAATGATTAGGATTGTTTAAAGGTTACATAAAATTGATTAACATATTGTATTTTCATGATTTTTGCTATTTTAACAATTTTCTGCAAAATAGCTACAGAATACAGGCATTCCGTAGCTGACCGCGCATTCCGTAGCTGATCCCGAATTCCGCAGCTGTTTTACAGTTTGAGTGGGTTCCAGGTGTTGTCTGAAGGGAAACCGCATATGGGCATATTCCACGTCATGTCTACATGGTTCGTTGCTCACCATGAAGGAAGAAACGAATTCTGTGTATGGTTTTGATACGTGGGAACATATTTAAGAAAGCAGACTTCTAGTAGGACTGTCTCAGTCCAGCTGTCTACAGCAAAAGTACGCAGACTTCAATAAGTGTTTTAATTCAAATAGGAATGGGAAAGACAATAATCCTTCATTATCTCAAGTTCTGTTATATAATTTTATTATAAATATGACTTGGGAGACCAAGCAACGCTGGTTAGATCTTGGTCAGTTTTTGGCTTTTGCCACAGAACCGTGAATACTCTGTTTTTCAGTCATTATCTCCTTTAATGAAAGAAACATCATCTCTGTGAACGTGCTGAGTCAATTTTGAGTTAGATTGCATGCTACCAAGTGGTGGAGGGCCCCTACCTCCTGTGCAGCTCTGTTTTTATAATTTAGATAAGTATTTTAGCTCTGTTTTCACAGTTTAGATGAGTATTTACTTTCAGTCTTATGTTTATGTTTCAATTGCATTGAGTTATACAACCATAATTGTTCTAATAAACTTTTCCAACATATTATTCATGATGAACAAGATGGACTGTGTAATTTCATAGAGTAATGGCATGTCAATTTCAATAGAATACTCCGGAGTTAGAATGCATATGGTTCAGTTCTGTTATTTCATTTTCAGTTTGATAATGACTTTCTTTAGTTTAGTTTTAATTCATTTTGTTTCAAGTAGATTAATGACATTTTAATTTAGTTGTAATCATTGTCCTTTAATATTGATAGATAGCGTTCTAGCTTGATGTTATCCATTGTATTTTAAGTAGTTCTAGTTGTCAAAATTAGTCTCTCGGCCTTCATTATTCACAACTTACTTTTGTTCTGAATTTTTATTAATATATCATCACATGAACAGAGGTTAGTAATATCAGTTTAAGGCTTTGATTATTCTGCAAATCTTTTACAAATTCACCAATAGCCTTTTTCCCAAACATTATTCTAGAAAATCTCTAAATTTCTGAATAAGGCTTAGTAGTGATAAATCAAGTTGCAGAATAGAATAACTTCAGCATCATAGGTTAATTTAGATTTTTGTAATATTATGAGTTGATTGTTTAGTTAGGAGAACTTCATTTACACTTAGCATTCCATTTCTCAAGTTCATTTCAAGTTCATGTTGTGATTTGTTTCTTTGCCATAGAGTCATTATCAAGCTTTGTAGTTGTTGTTTGCTAGTCATAGTTTAGGTTTGATTCTGTTTCAGTATTTGCATTTTTCATTTGTCATCTATAGTTTAGGCTTCACTCTGTTTTGACCAATAGTTTCCCTTCATTAGCACTTAGTTCTTTTCCTTTTCAAACTAAAATCACAAAACCAAAAACATCATAAAAACACTAAACACAACGAAGTAGGAAGAGGTTACTTAGGCACATATAGTGCACCACACTTCAACAGTTTACTGACCCTGGTTGACAATTAAATGAGCTCAATTTAGGAGACTAGATTGAGACCAAACAA
>JAXQQM020089396.1:0-34796 GCA_034641835.2 Pinus albicaulis | reverse complement strand
AGCCCTGAGTTGCCAAAGACCAGTGCCTAGGACATCTTAACCAGTAAAGAGTATAGAATATATTGCAGGTTCATTATCAGCGTGGAACTCTTTACCTTTCCAACTTATTCAAGACATTTAAGCATGCATGGGACCAAACTACTTCAGATTTGGCAAGATATAAAGACACTGTAGAGGCAGGGTGGGAATTTTCAGCACATATACTTCAGACAACTTAGAGACAGTTTGCATCAAGGAGGGCCAGTTTCTCAAAGCTATATTGGTGCTTTTAAATAGAGTATTTGCTGCGCAGAAGGTGAAAGGAGGATACTAACTACTGATGAAATGATACTCGGTAAACATATTTTGATATAATATGGGCTTAGAGGCTAAGAATCCATACATATCAATCAGTTCAGGCAAAATAACATTCCATGATATTTAATACAGAAGAACTATGAATGAAGTGCTAGGTGGAAAAACATATTACAGCTGGGCCATATTTAAAGCGATATAGACCAGTTAAGTATGAGTACCAAACAGTGATAAATTCATACCCAAACTGGCGGATTGCTCGCATTCCAAAGCATAATATAAGGAAGTTTGAGACAGTGAAATAAACAACGAAACAATATTACGAAGAAAGAATCACACAGACCGCATAACATCAAGACTGGAATCCATACATATGAATAGAAATTATCTTCTTTGAGACCCCACGGGCTCTGTGTATTTGCATTGATAATTTCCCAACAAGCATACAAAATTCTTTACATTGCAAGTTTCTTAAGAAAATCTGGAACCCTTTTTTCTCATTCGACCTTACTTATATAGACCTCTTCCTATGTCAGCGAGAAGATATTTTCTGAGAAAATATCTCCTTCGCATGACCAAAATCTGTTACAGGTCCTTTTCAAAATAACAAAACTCACGATGAGGAATCAGGCCTCTCATCATGGATAGTCAGGCACTTGGCCGTTTTATAAAACAGAAAATTAAACAGTAGTCTGATAAAAAGTAAAATACTAGAGTGGAGCATGAAGTCCACTCGGAATCTGAAAAGTAACTAATTTAGTAAAAAAGTAAATAGGCCACTGGGGCCAAATCATGAGTTGACAAGATATCACAAGTGTGGGAGAGTCGAAGCAATTGCTGATGCTGGAGGTGGGACATTCGCTGATGAGCTAGCAATTTGATTTGCAAACTGAGTACATCTCTGCTGGAAGTCGGCTAAAGGTTCTGGCATCACGGCGAATCCCTCCACTTTGATGTAGGCTGCTGTGAGGGCGCTGAAACCCGCCTCTATAGGAAGCTTGTGTCTGATCAAATGGAGGAGGATAAACTCCTGGCTGAGGGATGAGATGATAGTTTCGGCCTTTAACCGAACAGTCTTATCTGATAGGAGGTCCACCCGGTCCTTTTCTTTCTGTAGGCGTGCCTCATATTCTGGCAACAGTTTTAGGATGGACGGAGTGGTTGAGTCCCAGCAAGATGTGAGTCTGGTTGCCGTTATCTCATCCCATACTACATCGAACCGGTCCACGTTTGATATCAACTGCTGCAAGGCTTTCAAAGCTGCTTCTCGGGTTGCTTCTTTGTTGATGATTTTCTGACACTCGAATGCCTCCTTGAACCGACTCGGTATGCCGTGCTTTTCTACTTCACCTGAATCCAACCCCTGCAAGAAAGAGACATAGCTTTTAGCCTGCTGAGTTCTGCTGGATACATTGAGGTCTGCCTCTTGAAATTTCCTGTTGAGATAATGTATGGCAGATTTGTTTTCCCCTATCATTTTAAGGAAACCCCATTTTCCTGTCACTGCTGAGATTATATCCAACCAGATCATACTCCTTGCTTCCCTAAGGGTGGTATTAACCTTCATGCGATTTTTGAGCTCAGCAATAGTCTTCTGCTAGTCGGCCTGCGTCTTCTTTTCTTGTTCGATCTCTTTTTGTAGTGTTTCTATTTTCTTGTCATTCTCAGCCGCGAAACTTTCCAGGTCAGCGACTCTCTGCCTTGCTGTGCTTGCCTGTTTTTCCAACACGTCATTTGCAGCTTTCATTGTATTTAGTTGTTCTGACAATGAGCTCGTTTTTGGTGGGGCTGTAGCAGGATGACAGCTATGCGTATCCCAACTGTTTTGCAGCTCTGTCAACCTGTGCTGAAGAGTAGCGATTGTTCCTGCGTACTTCTCCTTCTCTTCTCTTACCTGCGCCAAGGTGCCGGCCAACTCCCTCTTCTCTTTCTCTACTTGTGCCAGCTCGGCTGTCTGTACATGTTGGGAGGCTAGCATGTGGGATTTTCCTTTCAGTGAGCTGACTTCCTTCTGCAATTGTTCTATTAAAAAGGCCTGCGGGTTTGTTTCCCCAGTGTCTTTCCCTTTCATTTGATCCTCGAGACTGCGTATTCGATTGGCCTGGGCGCGAGCACTTACCTGCTCATTCAGCAGGGTGGTTCTCATCTGTCCATACTTCTTCTCCAGCTTCCTCAGTGCGATGGTGGCCTGCATTACCTTATCCTTTAGCATATCAGCTACGACCTGAAACAGGTTACACATGTCCGTTTCTGGCACCTTAGATATGTCAATTGCGCTTTGGAGTACCCGGTAGCTGGTTTCACCTGTATTAGGGTCCAAAAGGGCTTCGACCATGGACAATACCAGATGCTCAGTGTCTGCATTCATGGTGGCCGAAACCCTAGTGTGATACTTTTCTATATACCCTTCCAGCTCAGTTTTATGCTTATCTCTGATTATCTTGTTTTTCTTGATCCTTTCGGCTGCCACCGGTGAAGTATAGTCCCCCATGGCCTGTGAAACCTCAGTGAAGTCGGAGGAGGTGGTGCTGCCCCTCAACACTTTGATTCTGACCTTGCTACTATCAAGTGGTGCATATGGTGTGAACGGCTCAAGCAGCTATCCCTCCCCTATAATTTCGGCTTCACTTGAGACTGCTTTCTGTTTTTTGCGAGAAGGAGAACCTGTTCCTGAAGGACCGACTTCCTCTTCTTGGTCTTTGTTGACGCCTTCCTATTCCCCTGTGGCAGATGAATCTGTCTCCATCTGCAAAACCAAAGGCCAAATTTCCATGTTAGCCTTCCACTCCATGAACGGTCTTGGTTCATGTAAATAAGGTGCGGACCGATTTCTCTTTCTCTTGTTTGAAATGATCTCCCGGGGATCATAAGCCCAAGCCTCCCCCTGTCTTAGGTCCATACCCTGCAATAGCTTTTCGACAATGGGAAGGGCGAGCCTTGAATTCACAACGAACGGGTCGATTTGGGTAGGAAGCCTCAGAAT
This sequence comes from Pinus albicaulis, assembly GCA_034641835.2. Lineage (NCBI taxonomy): Eukaryota > Viridiplantae > Streptophyta > Pinopsida > Pinales > Pinaceae > Pinus > Pinus albicaulis. Next base: position 31,519 of record JAXQQM020089396.1, on the reverse strand, counting down.
GTAGCCTTTCTTAGCAGGGACAAAATGGAGCTAGTCGGCTTTGAGGGTTTGCCGAATATACTCCAGAGCGTAAACTTGCCGAGCGGGAAACACAGGTAGCAGGTAAGGGGCGACCTCGGCTCCATAGATCAGAATTTCCGTATAATTATCAGAGAGATACCAGTCCTCGGTGCTCTGGATTTTACCAGCTTGCAGCCAGTTCTTCATCTCAGGAAAGACCCTAGGGGAGGGTGAACCATGAATGATGGTGTAAGCGATGGACATGAAATCGTTCAGGAAACTAGAGTAACCCACCCCTTTTGGCAATTGGCGCACTGCAGAGCTCCAGTCAAAAACGGGTCGGGGCTGAGAATTGATCTCATATATCCTATCTAAGCACAAACGCTCGAAACTATCAACATGCTGATACAAGAAAAGATAGAACACTAAAGAACCGAAACGAAAATGATTGGTTTCGGGAAATTCTTGGAACTGGGTGTGGATGTTGGCAAATAAGTAACCCGGGATACCTAGGACAACCCCCCTCTGAGACATTAACCATAGAAAGAAAATACATACTTTGGAGGTTTCCCCCAACCCGCCTACACCTAACAGACCCGCAATGAGCACAAGGATGGGTTGTACCTCCTCCTTGAATAGGTTTAATGGGAAAAGCTCCATTCTGGGAAGGGTAGTAGCCTGGCTGCTGAAAATAGAAGCAATGAAGCTTTTTTGATGCTCCCATGGCACTTTGGTAAACTGGGAAGTTAGGGCTTCGTCGCTAAAGGCGGTGTAGGTGGTGCTGGTGGGAAAACGGAGGGCTTGCTGGATGATATCGGGTGAAAGGGAGAAAATATGATTTCCCTTGGGGGAGGTAAAAGTGCCTCGGTCTTCATCGTAGGCGTCTCTGAGCCAGTAGATGAACTCGACCACCGGGAAGACTGGGGGGTAATCTGATGGTAAAAGCCTGACACAACCACCCAGTATCGATCCTTATTATGAACATGACGTGAAAAAAGCTCAGGCCTTATACTACTAATGGGGAAAGGGTACTGGTGGTCGCAGACTCTAGCTTGCTTGTCGATGAAAGGTTCGAAACCTGGAGGGTTTCTGGTTTCCCGGACCTGGGGAGTCTCTGGTTCGTTCTTCTTGGGTGTGCCCCTTCCCATGATTGACATATGAAAACAAAAAGGAAAACGAAGGGAAAACAAAGGGAACTTAAAGGGATGGAGTACTTGCACAAGAGGTGGATTTTCTTGGGAAAGCGACGCAGAGGGTAGTCTAGTGATGATTGGGTAGACCTGGTACTTGTTCTCACTTGGTATATACCGTGACCGGAAGACCTGAGACTTTTACCGCAGAAAACGACGGGAAACTACTGTGGAGACTAGTAATTCTGAGGGAGGAAGGGGTAGAAGTGAAATAGGTAGGGCGAGTGTCGTAAGGACACTGACAATGGGGCACGCGGCGTGTAGGGATTGGGTGTTATTTGAGGGCAGTTGAACACCGCGTGCCGGGTTTACTACCGGTACGGGCCTCAGTACCGGCTTATCTAGGACTTACCTTACCTCTTTGGCTGCATGCGTTGTATAACTCATGAAACATATTATCCCTAATGTGGATTAAATACATCACCTGCTAGCTGTAAGGGCCCACCTTTCGTTCTGCGACGTCATCCTGTCACGCGACACGCTCCTGGCACCTCCTTCTAACCTTGGGTCCCCACCATGCCACGCTGTCACAATTCCGCGGGGGTATGGGTCTCTTCCTTTCCTCGCTGCTCGACCCCCTCGGAATTTCCCTTGCGTGCATATGAAGGCGCGGTGGTAATTCCTTTAATGTTTGCGTTTTACGCTCTTCGTACCGCTTCTTTGCATTTCTCACGTTTCCGCTAGCCTTTTCACTTTGTACTCCACCTTTGGCTTTTATGCGCGTGACTTTCGTTACCTTGCTTTATTTCGACCAACTTTTGAAATATCTCACCCTTCGATAAAATGTCTCAATGCATGGCTTGTCAACATTTTAATAAACCAATGGCTAACGTTAAATATTAAACAAAATTGGCTCCACCTGGGGACGACACGTTCATCCTTGAATGTGTCGAGAACTACGCAGACCACCTGTTGTCTTCTGCTTGTGAACGCCACTTTTCATCCTTCTTTACTCTCTGCCTCTTCTTCATGATTCACCGTCGATCAACATTATTCGAACAGCACATAAAATAGGAAATAATATACACTATGGTACATCAGGCTTTCTCAACCTGAGTCAGTACTGGAAATAAGGCTTGAGGAACTGACCATTAACAAGGGTGTCTAGCAAATCCCCCTGCAAATTCTCCAACCTGAAAGTATTGTTGCCACCTTGTTCTGCAATTTTGAAAGGGCCAAACCAGAGGGGATCGAATTTCCCATGTTTTCCCTAATCAGCCCTTCGTGCGTCCCACCTGAGTACTAAATCCCCTGTCTGTAGCTTTCTGTCTTTAGCGTGTTGATCAAACAGCTCTTTCATTTTCTCCTAGTATGCCTCTAGCTTCTGATTTACCTGACTACGCGTCTCTTCGAGCTCTACCAGCTGGTTAATCCTTCTAGTAACGTCATCAGGTTCCTCCTGACTCTCCTGCATGAAATGAGCCACAGGTAATGCTAATTGTATAGGAAACACAGTTGCTCATCCATACACCAGTTCGTATGGATATTTCCCAGTTGCTCTTTTACTGGTAATTCTATTTTCCCACAAAGCAAACTTTAGTTGGGAATCCCAATTCTTTTGATTTTCATTTAAGGTCTTCTTCAAACCCTCACAAGAGTTTTATTCGAAGACTCTGCTAAACCATTTCCCTGTGGATAGTAAGCTGTAGAGTGACTCAGTGAGATATTATATTGCTGGCATAAGTTTACAAATTTTGCAGATTTGAAAGCCTGTGCATTATTAGTCACTATCCTTGCAGGGCAGCCAAACCTAGATATGATGTTCTCCTCCATAAATTTTATTATCACTGTGTCTGTTGCATTCCTTGCACGTATGGCTTCCACCCACTTCGTGAAATAGTCTGTAGTGGTCAAGATCCATTTGTGCTGGCCACTTGAGGGTGGGTGAATCTCGCCTATGAAATCGATTCCCCACTGTTTGAAAGGTTCATCTACGTGGACAGGGATCAAGGGCAGAGCTGCTAGCTTTTGCTTTTCAGCAAACTTCTGGCATTTGTCGCATGCTCTAACCCAGGAAAAGACATCTCCAAATAACTTAGGCTAGTAGAAACCAGCCTTCAGGATTTTATGGGCTGTACCCCTCTAGCTGTAATGTCCTCCACAGATTCCCTCGTGAAATTCAATCATTATATTCTCCACTTCATTCTCTGTGAGGCACAAGAGTAGGATTCCTGAAGGATCTCGCCAGTAAAGCTGGTCGTTTGCAACTGTATACTTCTATGACTTCAATCTTAGTGCCCTATATTTCGTTTTATCACAGTTGGGCGGGCGGCTGAGTGTTAGAAGGTATTCTACGATCTCCTTGTACCATGGGCTGGTGAGATACTTCAGACGAGTTTGCGGGCTGGCTACCTCCAATCCTTGCTGTTCCTCTTCCTGTGCAGACCCCCCACTTGCTATCATTGATAGGTTTATGCCTAGGGCCTGATAGTTTGACTCAGATAGGATTTTGGCTAGCCCCTGGCCCTTAATCAGTTTGGTAGGCCGGATATCTAAATCATATTCCTGTATTTTGACAATCCATCTGCCCCTTTTTCCTTCACTGTCACTCTGAATGAGGATGTCTTTTACAGCTGCAGTAGGTACAAATGCAGTGATGTGAGACTGTAAAACGTACATTCGGAAAGCTTTGACACATTTTACTAGGGCGTACGCCTGCTTTTCCAGTATATTGTACTTCAATTCTGCGTCATGAAGAACTTGGCTAAAGAAAGCTATGGGTTGCTCATACCCATCATCATTTTTTTGTAAAAGAACCCCAGCTACTGTATGAGGCGAAGCAAAAGAAAATATCATAAATGGCTTAGCATAGTCAGGGCCAGCCAGTACAGGAACTTCAACGAAGGCATGTTTTTTCCCAGCGAAGGCCTCCCACGATTCATGTGACCATTTCACTTCATTGTTCTTCTTTAACATATCTGTTATATGCTTAACTATCTCAGCATAGTTGGGAATAAATCTTCTCAGAAAATTGATACGCCCTAAAAACACCTACACTTCTTTCTTATTCCTAGGGAGAGAGATACCATTTATAACCTCCACTCTTTTAGGATCAATCTTGACCCCATCCTTAGTCACAATGTGTCCCAGGAGCTTTCCTTCTTCTAGTGCAAATAAATATTTTTGAGGATTTAGGGAAAGACCGTACCTCCTGCATTTTTCAAAAGTTCTTTGTAAATGCTGAATATGCTCGGCATCATCCTTTGAAAACACTGTAATATCATCGAGGTAAACCACCAAAAATTTGTCCTGCTCCCCAACAAAAGCAATGTCCATGGCCCTTTGAAAAGTGGCCCTTGCATTAATAAGTCCAAAAGGCATCCTAGCGTACATGAATGTACCCCATGGTGTGGTGAAAGTAGTCTTTTTCTGGTCCTCTGGGAGTACAGCCACCTGGTTATAACTAGAAAAACCATCCATCATCAACATTCTAGAGGCTCCAACTACTTTCTGTAGAATGTGGTCCATCTTTGGTAGAGGATAGTTTTCTTTCAGGGAGGCTCTGTTCAAATTTCGGAAGTCGACACACAGCCTTATTTCTCCATTTTTCTTTCGGACAGGGACTAGATTAGCCACCCATTCAGAGTACTTTAATGGCACAATTATTTTAGCCTGCAGTAGCTTCTTGATTTCTTTCTCAATGGAGGGGAGCAGTAGAGGGTTTATTTGTCTGAGCTTCTGCTTGTGAGGCTTTGCATCTACCTTCAGGGGAATTTCATGCTGCAAAATGCTGATATCAAACGTCTTCAGGTCTTGATAGGACCACGCAAATACATCCTTATAAGACTGAAATAGTTGTAGGTACCTCTCCTTATAGTTATTTGGGACCTTTCTGGATAATTTTACAATTTTGGGTTCAGCCTCGGTACCCAAATTTAGGTCCTCTACCTGGTTATCATGTGTCATTTTGTTGGGCTGCCTGGGGACATCATTTCTGTCAAACAGCCTTTCTAGAGGGACCAGGCCTCTAGGGATGACATTTCCCTTCAGCTGTAACACTTTACTCCCAACCATTTTTTCTTCCCACTCGTTTCCTGATTGGTTCTCAACCTCATCTTCCTCACAACAGTCAATTTCCATATTAGAGAACTCCCCAAATGTCTCTAGAAACCTTTTTACTTGTTCGTCGTCCTCAAACACTTGCCAGTGTTTGACATTGTCTGGAATTGAAGGTCGGTATCTTACTTCGATCTCATACCTTAAGAGGGGTTTTGGGGTGGACGGAAAGTACTGGCAGCTACTGCAAGTGAATCTGCCATCCTATTTTTCTCCTGGGGCATAAACTGAATATTAAAAGCTGAGAAAAAGTTCTCCACCACGTCCCATACTTCATTCCTGTAAGCTCTTAGGCGAGGGTGTTTAGCTTGACACTGATTTTTGATCTGTCAGACCACCAATTCTGAATCACCTAAGACCTTCAGGGCTTGTATATTTATATTCCGGGTTGCCTGTAGCCCTAGCAAAAGTGCTTTGTACTCAGCCACATTATTGGTGGCTTCATATTCCAATTTGAAGGACAGTGGGACCCATTTGCCTGTAGGGGAAATCAATAACACTCCAGCTCCATTACCTTCCTTCGAATTTGCCCCATCGAAATGTAGAGTCCATACCCCTGTCTCAAGGCCTTTTGAGGATTGTTTAGTTCTTATCTGACAGAAGGAAGGTTCCTGAGCATAACTGTAATCTTCTTCTAACATCAGGCACAAGAAATCTCTATCCTTACTGTAGACCGGTGAATTTTCTGAAATGTCAGCTTTGGTAATTGTTTTTACAAATCTGGTCTCTCTGTATAATCTCCTCTCCTGTCCGCCAAAAATTGGGATGGTGGCATATGTTAGGTCTAGTTTGATTGACCCACCAATTTTTGTTCCCCAGGACCTTGATAGTAGCATACCAAGACGGGTTGGAATGTCGTCCACTACAATGTCCATTACTACACCTTTAGCTGGGATTTGGGCCAGATTGACCACCAGGTCCTTGATCATGCCCAGACACTTAACTCTTTTGGAGTCGAATGAATACAAATCCTGATATGGACGAGCAATATGGAGCCCTAATTGTTCCATGATGGACAGAGGCATAAGATTGTGGGAGGCTCCAGAGTCTAGCATACAATTGTGGAGCAATAGGTCATGGATCACCAAGGACACATAAAAGGGAGGTGTAGAGGGGTCTAATTCTTCGACATGTGGGCCAAACACTACCATAGGTATTTCTTCTTGTAAGTTGAGACTGTCAGGAATGTGTATTACTTCTGAGGGAAGCATGAAGGAAGTGACTTGGGACTGGTATGCTGGTTGCTTCAATAGCTCAGTAAAGGGTACTGGGATTTTCACTTTTTCAAGTTCTTTTTGCAAACTGAAGACACATGTAGAATTATCCACTGACACCTCTTTTTCTTTTAGATCTTTTGAATCTTTGCTTTGAAAGGAAGGCTTAACTTATTTTACGATGAGATTGACGTTAGAAGGTGCAGTTACTTGTGAAGATGAAGGGATTTGAGTATCAACTTGTAAAGGCTGGTCAATATGCCTCTTACCTTTATCAGGGACTTTCCGAGCTATTTGCTCCTTCTGAGCAGGTGCTGGCTCTTGAGGGGTGTCCTCCTCTTCATCTTGGGTGCGGGTTCTCTTTCTAGAAGACCCGAGATCATATTTCCTGTTAAACTGAGCTTGCATGAAGTTGACAAACTGCTTGCAATAGTTGTCAATCTCCGGGTCTTCGGTGCTTTCATCAACTTTTCCTTGTGCTGAAACTTCTTCTGCGTCAATTACATGCAGAGGGCACTCTACTTCGTCACTGCTTGCATAAGCTAGATAGGCCTCCTCTTCCTCATATGTGGTATCCTCGGTAGGACCATCAACTTGACCTTCCAAGTACAGAGGATGTGGTACTTGGTCAGGCTGCTCCTTTCGTTCCCTTTGTAGGATCTGCAAGGGTGGCTTCCGGTTTTGAGGGTTGTACCCTCTGTTTGGAGCATTATTGAAACTTTTCGGTGGTGAATTCTTGGTCTCCATCTCAAGCTTAATCAACTTACTTGAGAGATTCTTGATCATCTTATTCATTTCCTCAATCTTGTCATTGGCTGAATCTCTATCTTGACCTGAGGTGGATACTTCCTCTTTTCCCCTTCTTCTAGTATCCGGCTCGTGTTTCCCTTTGGATTTTCCTGTAGAGGTAAAATTAGCTTCTATCTCCAATGCATCAGTCTGTGCATCATCCAGAGTGGCTGGCTTCCTTTCTCTCAAGGAGAAACCGAATTCAGAATCAAATGCTGCCACAAAAACGACCTTAGCAGTGGTCTGGTGAGGCTTTATGTCAACAGGGAGACTCAGGTATAATTTGTTGAATATTTTAATAAACTCTGACACCCGTTCATTATGCCTTTTCTTAAGGATGTTGAATTCAGTAAGAATATTACCATGATCTTTCTTTTCCCCCCACTTGTTAAGGAAAGACTCCTCCATTCTCTCCCATGTAGTGATAGAACGAACTCCAAGTGTCTTGAACCACTTTCTAGCTTCCCCATCTAAGGATTGCACAAACAGCCTTAGGACTACGTCCATATGTTCCAAATTGAAATTCTCTGCGAAAGCACAAAAGACCTCGATATGTTTCTGGGCTTCAATCTCATTCTCACCATTGAATCTGGGCAGAATCTTCAAATAGTCTTGTGGCATGTCATTTAGTACTGCAGGTAGCTCCAGAGGAGCATATCTGTTTTGCAGGAAGCCAGGGACATTAGCCATTGGAGGAGGTGGAGGTAAAGCAAGGATATGAGCTGTGAGAGGAGGAGGAGGAGGTGGAAGTGAAGTATGAATAATAATAGGAATATACTGAACAGCAGCTTGAGGAGTCAATGGGAATGAAGGGCTATGAACAGCAGATACTTCTGTAACCTCCTTAACTTCTTCAACTTCAGGGGTGGGGTGGAAAGAGTAATGTGAAGTATCCCTTGACTCGGCTTTGTCTTTGACTTGGAAACCTCCCCGAGGGGGACTATCCGAGTAGTAACCGGTTTCTCTCACTGTGGAGTCAGGGCCTTGTATTTGAGCAACTTGAGAGGAGGAGGACGGGAGGTCTTCTAGAGAAAATTCAGGAATATCGGTATGGGGTGCTTGTATTTCCCTCCAACTTCTTCTATGTAGGATTTTCTCTGGGTCAGACACAGAGGGTGTCCTTGGCTGAGATGTATCTGACCTCGGGTGTGGCTTACGGGGAGCCAGAACTGCAAACAAGTTTGATCGTAAAATGGACGTGGAGTCGCCAAGGTGAGGGGTGTACAACTCTCGACTCTTCGTGCTCACCTAACTGAAGAGTGGATGGATTTTGTCGAGGCCCAGGGATTTTAATTTCTTTCAACTTCGTTCCCTGGCAACGGTTCCAAAAAGATGTTGTAGCTCCTAGAGACAGCCCTGAGTTGCCAAAGACCAGTGCCTAGGACATCTTAACCAGTAAAGAGTATAGAATATATTGCAGGTTCATTATCAGCGTGGAACTCTTTACCTTTCCAACTTATTCAAGACATTTAAGCATGCATGGGACCAAACTACTTCAGATTCGGCAAGATATAAAGACATTGCAGAGGCAGGGTGGGAATTTTCAGCACATATACTTCAGACAACTTAGAGACAGTTTGCATCAAGGAGGGCCAGTTTCTCAAAGCTATATTGGTGCTTTTAAATAGAGTATTTGCTGCGCAGAAGGTGAAAGGAGGATACTAACTACCGATGAAATGATACTCGGTAAACATATTTTGATATAATATGGGCTTAGAGGCTAAGAATCCATACATATCAATCAGTTCAGGCAAAATAACATTCCATGATATTTAATACAGAAGAACTATGAATGAAGTGCTAGGTGGAACAACATATTACACCTGGGCCATATTTAAAGCGATATAGACCAGTTAAGTATGAGTACCAAACAGTGATAAATTCATACCCAGACTAGCGGATTGCTCGCATTCCAAAGCATAGTATAAGGAAGTTTGAGACAGTGAAATAAACAACGAAACAATATTACGAAGAAAGAATCACACAGACCGTATAACATCAAGACTGGAATCCATACATATGAATAGAACTTCTCTTCGTTGAGACCCCACGGGCTCTGTGTATTTGCATTGATAATTTCCCAACAAGCATACAACATTATTTACATTGCAAGTTTCTTAAGAAAATCTGGAACCCTTTTTTCTCATTCGACCTTGCTTATATAGACCTCTTCCTATGTCAGCGAGAAGATATTTTCTGAGAAAATATCTCCTTCGCATGACCAAAATCTGTTAAAGGTCCTTTTCAAAATAACAAAACTCACGATGAGGAATCAAGCCTCTCATCATGGATAGTTAGGCACTTGGCCGTTTTATAAAACAGAAAATTAAACAGTAGTTTGATAAAAAAGTAAAATACTAGAGTGGAGCATGAAGTCCACTCGGAATCTGAAAAGTAACTAATTTAGTAAAAAAGTAAATAGGCCACTGGGGCCAAATCATGAGTTGACAAGATATCATAAGTGTGGGAGAGTCGAAGCAGTTGCTGATGCTGGAGGTGGGACGTTTGCTGATGAACTAGCAATTTGATTTGCAAACTGAGTACATCTCTGCTGGAAGTCAGCTGAAGGTTCTGGCATCGCGGCGAATCCCTCCACTTTGACGTAGGCCGTTGTGAGGGCACTGAAACCCGCCTCTGTAGGAAGCTTGTGCCTGATCAAATGGAGGAGGAGAAACTCCTGGCTGAGGGATGAGATGATAGTTTCGTCCTTTAACCGAATAGTCTTATCTGACAGGAGGTCCACCCGGTCCTTTTCTTTCTGTAGGAATGCCTCATATTCTGGTAACGGTTTTAGGACGGACGGAGTGGTTGAGTCCCAGCAAGATGGGAGTCTGGCTGTCGTTATCTCATCCCATACTGCATCGAACCGGTCCACGTTTGATATCACCTGCTGCAAGGCTTTCAAAGCTGCTTCTCGAGCTGCTTCTTTGTCGATGATTTTCTGACACTCGAATGCCTCCTTGAACCGAATCGGTATGCCGTGCTTTTCTACTTCACCTGACTCCAACCCCTGCAAGAAAGAGACATAGCTTTTAGCCTGCTGAGTTCTGCCGGATACATTGAGGTCTGCCTCTTGAAATTTCCTGTTGAGATAATGTATGGAAGATTTGTTTTCCCCTATCATTTTAAGGAAACCCCATTTTCCTGTCACTGCTGATATTATATCCGACCAGATCATACTCCTTGCTTCCCTAAGGGTGGTATTAACCTTCATGCGATTTTTGAGCTCAGTAGTAGTCTTCTGCTGGTCAGCCTACGTCTTCTTCTCTTGTTCGATCTCTTTCTGTAGTGTTTCTATTTTCTTGTCATTCTCAGCCGCGAAACCTTCCAGGTCAGCGATTCTCTGCCTTGCTGTGCTTGCCTGTTTTTCCAACACGTCATTTGCAGCTTTCATTGTATTTAGTTTTTCTGACAATGAGCTTGTTTCTGGTGGGGCTGTAGCAGGATGACAGCTGTGCGTATCCCAACTATTTTGCAGCTCTGTCAACCTGTGCTGAAGAGTAGCGATTGTTCCTGCGAGCTTCTCCTTCTCTTCTCTTACCTGCGCCAAGGTACCGGCCAACTCCCTCTTCTCTTTCTCTACTTGTGCCAGCTCGGCTATCTGTACATGTTGGGAGGCTGGCATGTGGGCTTTGCCTTTCAGTGAGCTGACTTCCTTCCGCAATTGTTCTATTAAAAATGCCTACGGGTTTGTTTCCCCAGTGTCTTTCCCTGTGATTTTATCCTCGAGACTGCGTATTCGATTGGCCTTGGCGCGGGCACTTGCCTGCTCATTCAACAGGGTGGTTCTCATCTGTCCATACTTCTTCTCTAGCTTCCTCAGTGTGATGGTGGCCTGCATTACCGTATCCTTTAGCATATCAGCTACGACCTGAAACAGGTTACACATGTCCGTTTCTGGCACCTTAGACATGTCAATTGCACTTTGGAGTACTCGGTAGATGGTTTCGCCTGTATCATGGTCCAAAAGGGCTTCGGCCATGGAAAATACCAGATGCTCAGTGTCTGCATTCATGGTGGCAGAAACCCTAGTGTGATACTTTTCTATATACCCTTCCAGCTCAGCTTTATGCTTATCTCTGATTATCTTGTTTTTCTTGATCCTTTCGGCTGCCACCGGTGAAGTATAGTCCCCCATGGCCTGTGAAACCTCAGTGAAGTCGGAGGAGGTGGTGTTGTCCCTCAACACTTTGATTCTGGCCTTGCTACTATCAGGTGGTGCATATGGTGTGAACGGCTCAAGCAGTTGTCCCTCCCCTATAATTTCGGCTTCACTTGAGACTATTTTCTGTTTTTTGCGAGAAGGAGAACCTATTCCTGAAGGACCGACTTCCTCTTCTTGGCCTTTGTTGACGCCTTCATCTTCCCCTGTGGCAGATGAATCTGTCTCCATATACGAAACCAAAGGCCAAATTTCCATGTTAGCCTTCCACTCCATGAACGGTCTTGGTTCATGTAAATAAGGTGCGGACCGATTTCTCTTTCTCTTGTTTGAAATGCTCTCTCGGGGATCATAAGCCCAAGCCTCCCCCTGTCTTAGGTCCATACCCTGCAATAGCTTTTCGACAATGGGAAGGGCGAGCCTTGAATTCACAACGAACGGGCCGATTTGGGTAGGAAGCCTCAGAATGTAGCCTTTCTTAGCAGGGACAAAATGGAGTTGGTCGGCTTTGAGGGTTTGCTGAATATACTCTAGAGCGTAAACTCGCCGGGCGGGAAACACAGGTAGCAGGTAAGGGGCGACCTCGGCTCCATAGACCCGAATTTCCGTATAATTATCAGAGAGATACCAGTCCCCGGTGCTCTGGATTTTACCAGCTTGCAGCCAGTTCTTCATCTCAGGAACGACCCTAGGGGAGGGTGAACCATGAATGATGGTGTAAGCGATGGACATGAAATCGTTCAGGAAACTAGAGTAACCCACCCCTTTTGGCAATTGGCGCACTGCAGAGCTCCAGTCAAAAACGGGTCGGGGCTGAGAATTAATCTCATATATCCTATCTAAGCCCAAACGCTCGAAACTATCAGCATGCTGATACAAGAAAAGATAGAACACTAAAGAACAGAAACGAAAATGACTGGTTTCGGGAAGTTCTCGGAACTGGGTGTGGATGTTTGCAGATAAGTAACCTGGGATACCTAGGACAACCCCCCTCTGAGACATTAACCATAGAAAGAAAATACATACTTTGGAGGTTTCCCCCAACCTGCCTACACCTAACAGACCCGCAATGAGTGCAAGGATGGGTTGTACCTCCTCCTTGGACAGGTTTAATGGGAAAAGCTCCGTTCTGGGAAGGGTAGTAGCCTGGCTGCTGAAATAGAAGCAATGAAGCTTTTTTGATGCTCCCATGGAACTTTGGTAAACTGGGAAGTTAGGGCTTCGTCACTGAAGGCTGTGTAGGTGGCGCTGGTGGGAAAACAGAGGGCTTGCTGGATGATATTGGATGAAAGGGAGAAAACCTGATTTCCCTGGGGGGAGGTAAAAGTGCCTCGGTCTTCATCGTAGGTGTCTCTGAGCCAGTAGATGAACTCGACCACCGGGAAGACTGGGGGGGTAATCTGATGGTAAAAGCCTGACACAACCACCCGGTATCGATCCTTATTATGAACATGATGTGAAAAAAGCTCAGGCCTTATACTACTAATGGGGAAAGGGTACTGGTGGTCGCAGACTCTAGCTTGCTTGTCGATGAAAGGTTTGAAACCGGGAGGGTTTCTGGTTTCTCGGACCTGGGGAGTCTCTGGTTCGTTCTTCTTGGGTGTGCCCCTTCCCATGATTGACATATGAAAACAAAAAGGAAAACGAAAGGAAAATAAAGGGAACTTAAAGGGACGGAGTACCTGCACAAGAGGTGGATTTTCTTGGGAAAGCGACGCAGAGGGTAGTCTGGTGATGATTGGGTAGACCTGGTACTTGTTCTCGCTTGGTATATACCATGACCGGAAGACCTGAGACTTTTACCGCAGAAAACGACGAGAAACTACTGTGGAGACTGGTAATTCTGAGGGAGGAAGGGGTAGAAATGAAATAGGTAGGGCGAGTGTCGTAAGGACACTGACAATGGGTCACGCGGCGTGTAGGGATTGGGTGTTATTTGAGGGCAGGTGAACACCGCGTGCCGGGTTTACTACCGGTATGGGCCTCAGTACTGGCTTATCTAGGACTTACCTTACCTCTTTGGCTGCATGCGTTGTATAACTCATGAAACATATTATCCCTAATGCGGATTAAATACATGACCTGCCAGCTGTAAGGGCCCACCTTTCGTTCCGCCACGTCATCCTGTCACGCGACACGCTCCTGGCACCTCCTTCTAACCTTGGGTCCCCACCATGCCACGCTGTCACAATTCTGTGGGGGTATGGGTCTCTTCCTTTCCTCGCTGCTTGACCCCCTCGGAATTTCCCTTGCGTGCATATGAAGGCGCGGTGGTAATTCCTTTAATGTTTGCGTTTTTCTCTCTTCGTACCACATCTTTGCATTCTCACGTTTCTGCTAGCCTTTTCACTTTGTACTCCACCTTTGGCTTTTATGCGCGTGACTTTCGTTACCTTGCTTTATTTCGACCAATTGAAATATCTCACCCTTTGATAAAATGTCTCAATGCATGGCTTGTCACCATTTTAATAAACCAATGGCTAACGTTAAAGATTAAACAACAGCTACCTTCTTTTGCCATGCGTCAAGTCCTGCAGCATCACTAGAACCTGACTTAGGAACATCACTATCGATGAACTCCTTCAGTCCATTATCTTCCAGCACCTCCTCCATCGTATCCTTCCAGGCTATGTAATTTGAGCTTCCCTCAAGGGCATACTCCAATCACAACCCATTGAAAGACATTTCAATGAATACTCAACTGTCGAACCAAGAATTTTCTGTAGCAAAATCGAATTTTGCACCAGCACAAACTCAACAATTCTTCACAATTACAATCTTCAAGAATTAACACTGCTCCAATACCATGTAGAAATTATATAACATATGTATGTATATATCCAGATTCTCCTGATCTAACAATATTTATCTTCTTGCTAAATACATAATCCTTCCACTCTTAATATTTTGCGGAAATTATAAACTCAATTTCAAACACATAAAGCAATAAAAACAATCGCATATAACACAGTTGTTTAATGGGAAAGCTTGAAGCTGAAAACCACAACTATCATATATTATGTATCATGGAGATCATGTAACAATCTCGTACAAAGCTTAGTACATCAATCTCTTAGTACAATCAATCATCACACACAATCATGAAGAAATCTGCAACTCCACGTAATGATTTCTTGCCACCTAATAGCCTGCCTCCACTACGCAATCCCTGATAAAGAAGACCCATGAAAGAATTCGAATTGTCCTTTCCTTGATTGCGCAATCCTCATTGGAAACTCCAATGTGTGTGTGAACAATCAATGCATCACTATAGTCACAACGGATAGTCCATCTCACCCTTTCACCTACCTCTCCACTGAGTCTCCACTGAAACTGACATGCACTATAGATAACTGCTATATTTTTTCAGTTGATTAGTGAGTTATTATTTGTGAATTAATTAACTAATTAATTCACTCCACTCTCACTAGTGTATCATTTAGTTAGACTAGATACAACTAGCTCAACTTAGTTTAACTCCAATAACTAAGTTAAATTGAATAACATTTCCATGAACTACTCTTTCAGCTCTGTCATAACTTTTTCGCTTCAGTTCTAACTGAGTCCTCCATGCATGAACCACCAGTAAACCCTACGAATTGTGTAATTCCTTCAGCCCACTAATTTTCCAAATCTGTATACTGAAATAAAGTGCTCCAAGAGAATAAGTTGATGTTTATTGTCAGATTATTATTAAGGGCTAATAATAATCGACATGCATCTATTTTTAGATCGACGATCTATAAATAGACTTCTCCCAATATTCTAAAAATAGAATCTCATCTATTTTTCCAACTTGACCAACCATCCACAAATATCATCCTGCAACTTCTGAAATATGATCGCCATGTCTAAAAATAGACTTGCACCTAAAAATAGCCTGTGGGCCCACTTAGTGAAGGCGAATGATTTTCACTAAGCTCCATCATCTTGTTGAATCTCAAAAAACTAAGATACCAAAACCCCATAGATTAAATAGAAGAAAATGTAATAGATAGGAACTAAAATTTTATAATTGAAATGGCTTGCAGTGAAATGACAACAACCAAATAAAATTTTTATAATAAATTGTATGAAACAACTACAAGAAATTTAAAACTACAATGGTAATAAGAATATAACAATAAAGAGGGTTCCTTCCATTCCCTTGACTACCCTGCTGAAGGTCACTACAAGAACTCTTAGTGAAATGGCTCAATGCTCAAAACAAAAAAATCATAATCTCATCATTCATAAATTTAGCTTTATGGCGACAAAGTGTCTTATGTAATCTGAATGGGTTATCACACTTATGAAAATATATGCTTAAAAAAACTAAAAAACTAAAAAAAATTATTCTATCTCTACTTATACAAAAAATCACAATTTTGTTTTCAATCTTTCTTCAATAATCCATGATAATATAATAGTAATCATGGACAAAGTTTCTTTAAAATTAAAATGGGTAAATTTTCATTTGGGAGAAACCTATTAATATCATTATAATTTAAGAAGGTATAAGAAAGTATATGATTCATTAGATTTCATTAAAACTAATTTTATTAAATTTCACTAAATTAATAAATTTAAATATTAGATAAAATAGCGGTTATTTCAATTATTAATATATATCTTTCGGGAAATCACATCAGAAATAATAGAGCCGATGTATTTCGAATAATAGAGCCCAAAAAATATCGGCGTTCCATCTCTTGGGGTTAGGTTTTTTATTGTTAGGGGTTTCTAATGTTGTTCAATAATAAAAAGGCCCTTGAGCCTCATTATAACACAGTTCAGAGGCATGTAGACACCACATCTATTCTTAGAGATAAGCTAACATTGCCCCAGCTAGTTTATTTCCATTTTGTCTGTAAGAAAATTCCAGTTATTTGATATTAATGAAATTAAGTTTTATTTATATTGCATCTATGTGTTTATGTTTATTTCTGTATTTTATTGTGTTCCTGCATAAGACCAGATGAATAAAAGTTGTAAACTATGACTGAAAACTTTCACCAAGACTATTGAAATTAATACCAACTACCTTCTCTTTATGAACCTTCTGAAATTTCAATGTTTTAACTAATTTGGAAAGAAAATTGATAGGATTTTGATAAAGTACTAGGGGAGGTTAGGGGGAGAGAACTAGTTGTATTACTTCTTTGAAGACTAAGTTGCTTTTGGGGAAGGAATCATCCTCCAGGAATAACTGCCTCATCAAAAAATTCATTTCTTCATCTACAAGAGTATTCTAATTAATCATTGCAACTAGTTGTTTGGGCGTTTCGAGTGCCCATATTCTTTCTAAATCCTAGTGGGCTCCACTTTCTCTATGTTTTCTCCTATGACATCCTGTTTATCTCCTCCTATTTCTATAGAATGGGGTCCTTCTCATACTTTATTATTTCATAACTCCGGGCTACCCATTTCTCTTACATAAAACCTTAGACTACTAAAAAGTTCACCAATTTTTTGTAGCTCCCTTCGGCATCTCCTAATCCCTCGCAACTTCTTTTCCCACCACTCATAAGTTATGCATGCCCTTTTAAGTGCCCTAAAATATCATGCCTTTAGCAACTATTTTTCATCCATCACAACTTCCCCTCATCTTCAGCGACTGACCAAATTCTCTCTCATAACCCTACCACTAGTACTTAGGGTTTTATGTTTCCAAGTTGGTTTCTTGGAACAACAATAAATTATCTTCAACAATAGAATCTTGACCCACTAGGGAATATATTTTAACAATATCTCCCATAACCAATACTTAAACATTGCATTGCCTTTGGAGAAGGTCTGATGGTTCTCCACAACAAATTCAATAATGTAACATTCTAAATTTTTTGCACCCAAAAGTCAACAACTCTGGTTAATTCAGTATCAAGTCGATGTAATGCAGCCAGATCAGCTATGGTCCTTTTTCTGAAAATTTGGCCATGACTTCTAATTATCGCTTTGATCTACAATATACTCAATTAATTATATATTTCCTCAAGAAATTTACATCATAAAATATCGTATTGATCATATGCATGTTATGCAAATAAGATTTCCTCCTTAACCCAATTTAATTTCTTCTATCTCAAATAAGCTTGTTGTAGGATAAACGAGTCATGTTTCTCATTCCACCATTCCTAAATAATACCCTTGAGAATCCTTGAAACCATGGTCTAGATCCCCACTTGATTTCCAAGGTCCTGACAACAGAAACATTTGTTGTTTTATCATGAAGACCCAGGGTTCAACCACTGGTTTCCAACAAAATATTTCGTCGTATTCTAGCGCAACACCAACATTTTCATTCATTCACAAAGGAGAAAATCTCACCTGAGGCATGATGAGACTTTTAAGTATTATAAAGGGATTTTAGATAGTGATATGATTCAAAGTGTTACATAATTAATACATTGATTTCTTATCTATTCAAAGATCCTCAAATAGCCTTACACACAACATATGAATATATAACATATTACTTAATGAAGCATTATACAAATGTTGAAAGTGGATACACAACATGACAACATTCAATCACAAAAAATATAAGGATAACCAAACAACCTTATTCTTACATTATTTCTAAATATAGGACCATTATAATGAAGATCTACAAAGATTACACAAGATCTATTTCATAATTCCTCATACATAGATAGAAAATCTTGGATTACATCACAATACATGCAAAGAGATCTCATATCTCATTCTGACAACATGTCGGATTATCTCTCCATCTCTTCTTTATTTAGCTCAATCCATGTGGCTTTTATAGATTTTCTCCTATGTTTTGATCCGTGCTAGCTTGATCTGGTCCAACTTGATCCCTTTGAAAAAATCCAATTATTTTGGTCCACTTTTTCTTGATTATTTCAAAACTGACATCTAGATCCTTCTTCAACGACTTTGGAAAGTCCTGAGGTAACTACTCCCTTTCTCCACTTGCCACTTTCTTTATTTATGGTGTCACTTTCTAACCTATTTTACCATTTACTTTTTCTACTTATGTTGGTCATCTCCATAGTTATTTTCCAGCAAAAATGATAAAAAATCCTCCAAAAACGAAGGACCCAACAAGGAGCTAAGATATTATCACTAGTTTCTTTCACAATGAATATGGCCAATTTTCCAAACATAGAAGGCATAATTGTGTGCCAGCAAATCAGAGAGCGGGATATAAAATCAACTTAGGGGGAGCTAAAAACTTGGAATAAGTAGCATGTGTTTAGGGGAGATATTTCCACTCAAAAAATGAATAAATGGAAGGTTTGCATCCTTATATATCTCATCTTATTAGTAGTATCATATATTGAATCAGGGGGTGCATTTGGCTCTTGGAACAACTATTGGTATATCTTGGCACAATTAAACAGTAGTAGAAGTAAGGTGGTATTTATACTATAATTAGATAAATTCTAAAGTCTAAAACATCCCTCCTAAGGAAAATTATAAAATAATGTTGGAAAAATAAAATAAGAATAGATTACCTCATCAAATTTTAGAATGAAAAAACAAAAAACTACTTTCTCAACTTGTATTATCAACTTATCTTCTTACAATGTTACTCAAATTTCAAGTGGGAGCACTCATTGGATGCAAAATTTAATTTCACATCCATGGAGTACCCATGTTTAACATTTTTTATGGATTTTGCCACACAAAAAATGAGAAATAAATGAAAAAATGTGATTGCAATAATGTTTTTCATGTATTCCTCATTTTTCGTGTAGTGGGCTCCATCAAAAGTATTAAAAATGGGAAATCCTTGGATGAAAAATTAAATTTTGCATCCAATGAGTTCTCCCGATCAAAATTTGAGTAAAACCATAGGGAGATAAGTTGAAAATACAACTTGAAAAATAGTTTTTCTCATTTTTTTTTTATTTTTTTATTTTTAGCATTGTACTGTTTTGCTCCAAAAATGGTGAATCATTGCCTATGGTTGACATTATCATATTCAATTTTATTGGTTCTTACAAAGTTGATTTTGGTTGTATATTTTTGTTTTGAGGCGTATTTTTTACCTCAAAATCTTTCAAATGAATGTGTAAGAAATTTGTTTATGTTGGTCTCAACATTCTTTAGGCGAATGAGTAGCTAAACGACAATGTCGTTGATTTCAAAGTGGGAGAATGAGAAAATAATGGAAATTAAAATCAAGAGGGAGAGTGAGTAGACAGTGTAACTTCAACGTTATCAGAGATAGTGGGAGTTTCAACCATCAATGACCAACAATGTCCAAGTGTTGTTGTCATTAATGATAAATAGGGAGACTATTGAGTGTGTTGGTAATTTTTTATTTCCAATGATGTCAAGTATAGTCATTGATGTGAATTGAGGTCATGTTTAGGGGAATATTGTTGTGTATCTAGTCATTGATGTCAAGTGAGGTTAGGTTTAGAGGGAGCTAGTTGATTTTTCATGATGTTAGTGATTTCATAGATTGTTGAGTGTATGTGGTTGATTATTTGAGTTGACATCATGAACCCAGACTAGTTGGATAGATTAACTTTGTATACATGTTTCCTTCATTTATCTTGATCAAAATAACATGTAAAGAGGTTGATCAGATAACCCTCTTAGAGATATTTCCAGTGATATATAGAGCTTAGTCTAACTCCCTAGGAATGAAGAGAAACTTGAGCTTGAAATGTTAGAGTCAACACATGGTTCCATGGGAGACAAGGTTTTCCCTTATCCAACCATTTGAGGGTTGAGCAAAGCAGACATCAATCAAGCTAGGTGGATTCATCCAGACATCTAAAACTATCTTTGGGTCTCTAGGAGAGCAACATAAAAATCTCTAAGAAAGGTATTCAATCCCAAATTTCCTAGCGCTAAATAGAAGGTGTACCCCATTATGATGTGGCACAAGATAGAAAAAATAAGTGGTAGGTTAATGATGTGGCACCCTAAGGTGAGGACATGTTGCAGGTAGATTCAACTTTTTTGGGTGGCCAATTGGATAGGTGGTAGTTGACACATGGTAGTAGCAAAGTAAGACACATGGCAATGTGCTAACATGGAAGAGATGAGGTGGTAGTGAGGTAGCATGAATGATGATGTGGAACTTTGTGGTATTGACATGTGGTAGGTGGTTTTGCCATTTTCGGGTTGTTAAGTGGCCCATTTTTCGAGTGACACATGATAGTGATGTGGTGATGATGTGGCAATAACATGGTAGATGATGTGCCACACCTCGTGATTTGTGCCAGGAGTTTTTTTGTAAGGATTCACAACATTAGAGAATTTTAGATTTTTTCTATGTTTTGGAGTCTAGAGGAAAATCCCATCTAGGTTTCTAGTGGTCCGAAGGTACACACAACACGCATCACTACGAAATACCCAACTGCTCGATACAACCCATAACATAGGTCCAGGATCATAGTCATTCTAGCATGTGGGATTTAACAACTGCAATTGGTTTGAAAATTGAGAATGGACTTGATTTTGGATTCCTTGATCTAGAACTTGGTACAAGTTACAAATTTTATATAACCACCTGGCTAGTTGGTAGTGTAGGTGTCAATGCGAAGGTGAGTGAGGACCATATCAACAGACTTATTTCCTTATGCTTGTGTCAACCATTACACTCAGTTTAATAAAATCAAGTTAAAATGAGAAACTACCTACCTTTCTCCATTCTAATAAATATGATGTCAATATGATTAACTCGCAAGAATTGATATACTCGAATAAAAAAATTAATGTCGGAGAAAAATACAATTTTCATTTTGTGGAAGAAATTTCTCCATAAAAATTTTGGTCCCTATGTTCCACTTATGTCAAGTTAATGTATTTATTTTCCTTCACTTATGTCAATTCAATACATTAATTTAAATAAATTCAAGTTAGTATGGATCCCTCACAAGAATTGATAAAGTCTTTTGAGTCCCATTAAAATCTAATTTTCTCTATGTTGAAGAAATTTCCTCTAAATTTCTTAGCCATAAACTTTATTTATCTCAAATCAATACACTTATTTCCTCCACTTATGTTAAATCAATTGACTCATTTTAATAAATTAAAGTTAATATGAGAAATTCCATTCTTTTCTCCATCTTAATAAAGTCGAAATCAATATGAATAACTCACAAGCATTGATATAGTCTAATAAAAACATCAAAGTTGGAGAAAAATGCATCCCAATTTTTGCTGTCCCTATGCTCCACTTGTGTAAAAAAAAAAAACAATTTTTTTCTCCACTTATCTCAAGTCAATACTTTCATTTTAATAAAGTAAAATTAATATGAATTCCTCACAAGCATTGATAAAGTCTAATGCAATTTCCACTTTGTTGAAGAAATTTCTCCCAAATTTGTTGACTCTGATGCTCCACTTATATCAAATTAATATATTTATTTTCCTCCACTTTCAATTCAATACATTCATTTCAATAAAATTATTAATCCCTCACAAATATGAATAAAGAGTAATAAAATTATTAGTGTCCCACCAAAATACATTTTTTTTTAATTGATGAAATTTTCGCAAAATTTCTTATCCCTATACTTTATGAATATCAACACAGATTTTAAAATTTTTTCCACATTTTGTTATAACATTGCTAAAATTTCCATTATTTTAAAAACCAATTTGTGAGCGTTTTAGACTACTTTTTAAATTAATATCAACAACTCACATTAATAAATGAATTTTTTTTCTTAGTGGAAAAATTCTCACAAACCTATATACATATAAAATAAAATCAATATAAATAATTCAAAACATTGATAAATCCTATTAAAAACCACTAAAATTTAAAAAAATGAAAAAGGTTAGAATAAAAATACAATTTTCCTATTTTTCCAATAATACTATTTTATTTGAAACATTTCACCTGTCATGTTCCACGATATCTCATGTCAATACGTGATGTGATTTCTCTTTCGGCTTCAAATCAATACCTCATTTCTTGTTTCGCTTGACTTATGTGTCTCCCTTCATGGTATCTACGCAACACATGTCGCGTTTACATGTTATCACAATTTGGAATAGTCTTATTAATTAATTTATACTAGCATTTGCACAAAAAGGGTGCAAAGACATGTCGATAGAAGTGTAGATGAATTTATAGTGACGCAATGGTAGCGCTACAAGAAATTCACTAAGTATTGATACTTTATGTCTGTGAATAACCAGAAAGTGATGATAGATCAGAACAAAAGCATGGATCTGTTCCAATTTAAAACTTGAATGCAACAAAATTGCATGGAAAGTTTTGTAATGGAAAATTCAAGGTATAAAAACATTTTATTAATCAACCATCTCA
The DNA here is from genome assembly GCA_034641835.2 of Pinus albicaulis. NCBI lineage: Eukaryota > Viridiplantae > Streptophyta > Pinopsida > Pinales > Pinaceae > Pinus > Pinus albicaulis. Next base: position 8,860 of record JAXQQM020089396.1, on the reverse strand, counting down.
AAAGGAGAGCATTTCTAAGGCCTTGAGTGCAATAAGTACATTTATACATATATAATGAATGAAAAACTTGGTTTGAAGATGAGCACAACATCTCCCTAGGATTTACCGACAACAACCACATGGGAAGGTGGACCAAAACTATAAATTAGGTAGCTGGTATAAAGTCTAAATATCCCCAATACCAACCAACTCGTAAATAATGTAATAATGAGTCGAAAGTGTGTCATATAACAACAAACAAGAGTTATATTCCAACAAAATAATGGCCATATGAACCTTATTTTTCTCCTCTTTAGCAAGAGGAAGGTTTGATGGGTGCACGGTTATTGGAGGAGTTCTTACTTTATATTTTTCTTCAAGTTTGCTTTATTTTTCTATCTCATTGTCATTCTTTTCCTTGGCTTCACTCACCATCCTACAAGTTGTAACCTTTCTTCCCCAAGATCTAGGCTGGAAATTGTGAGATGAAGGTAGAGTAGTTGTCACACTAATGACTCTCTGGTTCCAACCCGTTCTATAATTTTGTGTAGCAGTGTTTGCTACAACATAACCATCTACAACGACATCATGGTGTGCCTTCAATGCAAAAACATATGACCCCAATTTTATAAACCTACTACGATATGCATCAATTTCAGGCTTCGAACAAGCCAATGCACACCAAGTAGAGCAATTTGAAATCTTATAATAAGCGGAATATGTATATGTATGATTTAGAACTATCATACCTTGAAGAGATGACGCAGAAGATAGGGCAGTTGGAGGGATCAATTTTGGAAAAATCCAAGCTCTTGAACAACTTGATGAAAGTTCTATTCCAAATGTGGAAAAGTGCATAAACCTATAGCAGGGCTAGACAAGGTTGTTATTCCCATCCCCTACTTCAAACATGTAAGAAGAAAGACACCTTGTCTAGTAATCCAAGCTACTATTAATGTTGAGGTCCACAACTCTTCTCAAACCATTGCATGTAACCCCACTCCATGAGCAAGGGTAGTTGTGCCAATTTTCTAAAACATAACCTGAAATAGAAATCTATTTCTCATAGTGTATCGAAGATCGGTTATGCCCTTAGTTTTCCCTCAATGTTTATATTTATCGTTTATGCACCCTACTATAGTTGAGATTCAAATAATACAACTTTTCTTATGATACCCAAATTCAAAATAGAGATATAGAAAAACAATCGATATTCAAGGAAATCATGCCCCATTAGTAGCTTCATTGAATTTGTACTGACACCCTCAGCCAATGTCTATATGGAGTGCATAGCATTGTGACTCAGGTTCTCAACAACATGTGCCTCAGGTCTGCAACAGTTCAAATCTTGTAGTAGATAAAAAGGATATGGCCACTCGTGATCTTTATTCAAAGGAAGTGCTAAAAAAAATCAAGTTACTTATAGTCTTCAAGTAAATAACCAAAAGCTCATAAATAAATAATGAAATTTCAAGATATAGTTGTATTTGGGCCTTATGAGGAAACCTGCAATGCTCCCCAGTATCTGTTGTTGTAATTTTGTTTACTTTAATAAAATTACTTGTCTTTTTTTCATGGAAAAAAGGAATATTCAGATAAAATTGCCTTAATTTTTCAACTCTGAGCTATCTGCTTCATATTCAAAATAGGAGATTAAAAACTATTGAACCACATTGAAATGATTTTTAATGAAAAAAAATATAGCAAATTTAACATGTTGCAAGGAAATTATGTAAAAGTATAACTACCAAAAGATTGAGCTACTGATATAGTAGAGCCTGCTGGTGACTCCATACCAAGGTTTTGATAATGTTGTGTTCCAAAAGTCAAGGGAGAAGCACCATGGAAATCAATCCCTGAAGCCTGAAAAAACAAACAAGAAATGGAATACTGCTAAGTAAATTGACCAAATGAAAAGTGAATGCTTAATGGTTAACCTTATTGAGACATTGGTACTCATGATATGTGGTATTAAGCTTGTAGTGTTATATGTAGTTATCTTTTTTAAAGGCTTTTGGATTTTGATTGTAATGTGTTGGAGTTCAGTGTAAAGTTTTTAGAGATGTTGGTGAATTTGGCTTTTTGAGATTTTTGTATAAATGATATTTATTGTTATTTTTTGTATAATTATTTTTAATTATTTTCTTTCCGCATCAATTTAATTATTAACAAGTGATAGCACATGGAATTAAAAAGTCCAAAAAAAATAAAATTTCTATTTATAAAAAAATATATGTATATTATTAAACCACCAACAATAAATTTGCATAATACCTAAATATAAAACACTATAAAACACCCATACAATCATAGCACACCGAATTAAAAAGTAAAAATAAATAAAATTACTATTTATTAAAGAAAAATGATATGATGACACTTGCAAGTCCAAAAATGTTTAAAACTGTTGCAGTGTATGTTTACCCATCACACCTTAGGTTGATCTTGAAGTCGAAGTTACCGTGATTCTCTACCCTTCGTGTTACTATTGATTACGAAGAGATAAATTATGACGGTCCCAAATCAACATAATGGGTAAGGTGTCCCCCTCCCATACGGCCAGATGTGAAAATCACTATTATTGCATGCATGTTGGAAACGACATTATTCAACATCGTTCCCATAGGATTTGTGTCAGTTGGGTATCATTCCTTCTCATACTCGGAGAGCATGCAATGAAGCGGCTGATTATCTAGAAAATTGGGGATGTCAAAATCTTGACAGACATCTCAATATAACACCCTCTGCTAGGTCTTGGAATATTGAATTTCACTCTTTGCAACTCATTGTAGACAGAGATACACGAGATAACCCCCGATCGGGGTGCCACCTTGCGGAAGGACAGCAGGTGAGGAACTCAGCTGTTAGATGCATTTAACGTGTGAGTTGGTTTTTAGCTTAGTAGTAATGGCAACAATCCTTCGCATGCGTGCACGATCTCTTATAATCATGCCACCTTTTGTTGATGAGATGCCTATTCAAGGCATATTGCTATCAGGTTTTATGCTCTTCTGCATAATTCATTTGTCTATTCCTTCCATTTGGCACAGAGTAGGCAGTCAGTACAGTGGTTCTCAGGGTTGGCTACAGCGGCCGTTTACTGGGTTCTCAAATTTACAAATCAGAAGGAGCCGGTTTTGGTATGTAATTTCTAACTTCTACACTTTAAACTCTACTAATTCTCTGCAACATGCACTGGATTTCTCAAAGGCGATGGGTTTGTTTATATTCTCGCCTTTTTGTCATTCTCATGATGATGCTGAAGTAGATCCTTACTTTAGAAGTCCCCCTGTCTATTATTGTTTTCTGATGTGGGTTTCTAAGGCATTAGATGTTGGTTTCTTTGGCCGCTCTTTATTATTTCTTGGCATGATTTTTGATGGCTGTTATGGGAGGCTTGTTTGTGGCAAGCTCTAATTTCGAAGGTAGGGTCTTCTCTGGTCTCTACATAAACTTTCTACCTTTATATCTCAGCATATTCCTGTCAGTTTACCAAGAAAGGGGTTTGTCTTTTCGCAGTTTGACCCTATAGGTTTCCCTGTTTCTTGCGTGGATTTTCCAAATTTTCGTTCTTCTCCACTGGCTATGACCCTTGGCATTCAGTTATTCTCACTGTTGTCTTTTTTCTTCTTTGGAATCTTTCGACTGTCATTCAAATGGGTTGGATTCTCACATTTTTCCAACATGCAGCTGCTCCATACTTCTATGACGCACATTTCAGTTTCCCTTCCTTATCAGTCTGCTCCGTTTCTCTATTTGTCTCTCACAGGATTGTTGGGTGCCAGTATGACTAAATCCAGATCGTCAGCTCACAAAACAAGAGCTAAGGTTGCTCCAACTAATATCTCTCTGCGCTCTAGCAAGCGAGGGCAAAAAAATAATACGCAGGTTGTTGAAAATTTGGTCAACTCCTATACCGCTACTACCCATCTGCATATTCGAAAGCACATCCAGGAATGGGAGAAGCACAGTTTAGATGACGAGATAGATATACAGTAGCAGCAAGCTACAATTGATTTCCTAATTAACCTTGGTAGTACTAGGGGCAGGCTCTCTCTTTTTCAGCAAACTGTTAAGATGTACTGGAAGTCTAAATGTGTTCTTGCCAAAGCCCTGATGAGTATGAAGGAACAAGAAGCTCATACTTCCATGCCCTTTGACCTTAATCACATTAAACATGACATGACCTCCATGACAAAGACTCAAATGCAACAGAATGATAGAATTGGATGAATTGAAGAGTAGTTGAGCGATTTGCAGTGGGTGGAGCTGCTTGGTTCCTCTGTTGAAGACCCAACACCTATGGATTCTTCAGATGGCTAGGCACTTTTTGCTTCTTCTAGGTTTTGTATGCTTTTTGTTAATCGACTTTATAGTTGTTGCTTCATATGTAAATATTATGGACATAGCCGAGTAGTAATTCTAGCTACTGATAGACTGAAACAGTACCGCTTTTGGTTGGCCTTTAAATTTTTAAGATGGCCAACAGACCTGGTTTCCCATCAGGCAGGTTGAGGCACAAATATATCATTGTATTTATCTAGCAACTTGCTCTAAATAATAGAAAAAGTCAGGTCCTACAAAATTAACAAAAAAAAAAAATTTGTAATATTGTGATAGCTAATAAGCTTTGGTTTCGGTTTTGAAGAAAATATCTCCTGTCAATAAATAAGGCGCAAGTGAAACCAGACGCAAAACATCATACATGTATATTACATGTTATATATTGTATCCATTGAAAGAAGTTGGAGATCTCACCCATGGAACGCCCCCTCAAGGTCAAACCCACTTATATCTGCAACAATGGAAAGAACATTTCGGCAATTTTGAATGCTGGCAGAGTCATATCATGGCCGAGTCATACCAGTTTCATGGTCGTACGTCGTCTTCATCTCGAGTGCGCACAACCCCTTACCATATCTAAGCTCAGCAGGATTGACACTGTAAAATACAGGAACGATGGGAAATCTCGATTGCCGCATGAGGAGGAGCTCGTTCAAACACCATGTTGATTCTGTGTATTTCAGATAAAAGATGGCCACATGGACCGATGCAGTAAGAATAGCACCAACTATTTGAGAAGGAAAATCGAATCCCCCTTCCAATTACTGTTCGTCTAAAAAGGTTTTGAATCCATGTGAAAGAAGACGGTACAAATGGCCAGCGAAACTCTTTTTAGTGCCTAGACCTCGATGGTTTATGAAGTTATGAACACATCATAAACCATGAGATCAGCAGCGTTGGACAATGAACGATGAGGTGGAGGTGTGAGCAGAAGGCGAAGGAATATCCAATCGTGTTGCAGCAGAGAGGAAAGCTGAATTTCCATTTCCATTTCAATTTCAGAGGTCATTTGGGGAAAAGGAGGATGGAGGCTTTGTGTATACCATTGCCAAATAACTATAAAAATAGAAATAAATACAGAAATAGGGGAATGGGAAGCTCTTGATGTTCGATGCGATGGAGAAGATGAGAAAGGAGTTCCAGAGAAGCTTCGGAACTTGGCGTGCAGAGATATAAAAACCCTCATTATGCTTTGACCGGGTAAACCACTTGGTGTCACAAGTGTCATGCTCATTGATAAGGCAAAAACAAATTTTAATCGACTAATATCATCGGGACATTAGAATTCAATATCCAACCCTTCACCCTTCACGATGTCATGATTATTTAAGTTCATCGAGGCCACTGATAAAGAATAACATATTCGTTAAGAATGAAGAATCTGAATCTGCTACAGTGTCATGAGGTAGAACCTTATAATAAAAATTTTAACGGCTTCATTATAATAAAATGATTTTATTAAAATATTAATAAATTTAATATAAGATGTTTATTTTATATTTTATTCTAGTGTGAAATTAATGTATATATATATATATATATATATATATATATATATATATATATATATATATATATATATATATATATATATATATATATATATATATATATTTTTAAATAAAAATAAAATATTCTCTATCTAGATAAGCAATGTGGTTTAGTAAAAAATATTATGCTTATTTAATTAGTTATCCATATAATATAATATACTTTTAGTAAAGTAATTAAAAGCAAAAATAAAAAAATGTGTTAGAATTTTATACTTTTCAAAATATTTAATACTTGATATCAACCTTATATATATCTATGTATAGAAAAAATTTAAAAAAAAAAATATTGTATAGAATAAAATATCCAATGTCAATTATGAATAAAGCATTTTAATATGAATTAATATTGACATATACTTAAAAATACATTAATAATAAAAATACAAGTTTAATGTGCATTGATAAAATGACACATATTATGTAATCTCTACAATATTCAAAAATACAATTTAAACAATAAAAATTTACACATTGGTTTTTGCATTCTAAAATAAGTTTGCATCTAAATTTGATCTCCAGCTCATATTAGATCCATGTTTAAATCTATGTTGATATAAATTTAATATTACATTAAGAAATAGAAAAATATTATAAAGTTTTATTCATTATAGTATTTTAAAAATCAGACTAGATTTATTTTAACACAAGTTTCTAAAGATAAAAACCCTTCTTCAAACTTTATATTAAAAAAAAGATTTACACTTTGAAAAATTTGATTCATAATCAAAATAAATCTAAACTAATTATATTAATAAATCTAAACTAATTATAATATAAAATATAATTGATTGCATTTATTATTATTTTTAATTTTTTTGTAATATAATACTTTATGATAATAATATATTTAAAATAATATAATATAGAATATGATTAATTATATTTATATTTATTATTATTATTATTATTATTATTATATTAAATTATTTTATAATATAAAAGTATGATTTACTTTTAATAAAAATCGAATTAAAAAAACTAACTAATATACTAACATAAAAATGTCAAAATTACAATGAATTCCTTATAATTGCTCAGATAGCATGGGTTTATCTGCTCTGAGAAGCTGCTTTGCGAATATCGGTTTTGGTTGATAAAGATATTTCTTTATTTTAATATCGTTTACACCACTTTCAAATTATTATTCCTTTCACTTTTTAAATTTTTGCATTTTAACGAATTCAAAGTTCAAAGGCCAATTGATTTAAAAAAGGTGTGCACGCTTTTAAATTTGCTGTTATGAGGTGTGACATAGAACTAAATTCAGCGGATCCTCAATTGAAGTGGTGAGTAATACTTACTTCACATAACTGTTTAAAATTCCAGATATTTTTTCACTGTTGGATTTAATTCAAACATTTGAAATTCTAAATTTAGCAGTGAGTACCCTTGGTGAAAACTCCACCAATTTACCAAACCCCTGATAGAACTCTTTTGTATGGTTGGCCATATTTTTCTCGTAAAAGGTGAATAAAGGCTCCGCCCATGGTTTCAACAACCCAGATAGATTTAATTTTAATTATGTCGATAGGAATTTTATTGTAGGGTTGTTGGTGACAGTGTTGAGATTAGTCGTCTTCTAATCTCAACAGTTTTATCTTTACCCTCGCTTTTATCACTGAATTATCTTATCAGCTTTACGAACTCATTTTCTCTCAAATGATATATCCCGCTATCAGGGCAAAAGCAGAATAACAATTCGTAATTACGTATATATCTCCAAAATCACCGGCTGGGCTGGATCAGCTCCTTGAACACCCTCCCTCTCCTCATTTCTTGGCAACTTGCCTTAATATCTCTGATAATGGAAACTTGAACTTCTCTTGGGTATCGCGTGATGAGAAAACTCGGTACTTGTAGTTTGGGATATCACTGAACCAAACCCAATGGTGGACAACTGTTTCATTTCAATTACGTGAATGTCATCCCGATTGATGTCCAAGTCCCTCATTTCTTCTACCAAATCTGCATTTCAGTCACGAACACCTGAAACACATTCAGCGCTGCAAAGGGTCACTCTACATCATCAACTGTAGGACTTCGTTTAGCCTCTACAAATTTGCAAAGGCAATGTGCAGAGATGATCCCATTATACGATGCCAACGAGAATAAAATTTTTCAAAGGCAATGTGCAGAGATGATCCCATTATACGATGCGGTGGCAGGTTCCACGGTTATTTCTAACTTGGATGTCAACTCTCGTTCTCGCAACGCTCTTTCTGTCGGTCTTCCGGGATTCTTTGGCTAGCAGTGGAGCTTCCTCGTGATTATCGGAATTTCATGAATAATGATTAGGAATTTCAGAAACTTCGAATATTCATAATCATAATGGTTGAAAGTGGTGTTCCACATAAATAGTGGACATCTGGGACTCAAGTATTATATCTGCATAAAATATATGATAAATGGAACAGAGAACCATGGCTCACTTTGTTGAGCAAGAGATAAAACCCAAGCTGTCATCTAACATCTGAGAGTAGTTCTGGTAATGGCATCCTTAATATTAGAAGTTGGAAACTACCTAATGTGTAGTTTGGGATATAAGGAAACTGGGTATGTGAAGAAGCGAAGCCTTCTCCACCTGGACGCTAATCCTCTCATCCTATAACAAACCATAGCATTTGAAAACCTGAACACCTATTAAACAAGACAATGTTAAGCATAGAGACTACCTGTAGTCTACTGTAGTTGCGGCGACATAACTAGTGGTTTGTTGCAAAACTGGACCAAGGTTTGGTGCAGTTTAGTAGAGCTGCTTTCGCGAGTGGGTACCTGGTAGATAACCCAAAACCACAACCTTAAGCTCCTGGCCCCAAATTTCAATGGCACAGCTAGTGCCATCTGTACCTAGCTTGCAGTGTCATGTGTCCATAAAGAATTCTGGAACTAGCGTTTACAATAGAATAGTAATACTCCATGGTCTAATGATATCTCTGGTGCAGTCAAAAGACTAACTCACTATACAAATAATTAATTATTAAGGC